>CAJUYI010000509.1:46279-60969 GCA_910591695.1 Galerucella pusilla
TTTGGCATAATATTATAATTGTTTCAAATGCAATGATATCATCTTATGATAATAATGTATATGAACAATATAGCAAAGTTGGGTGTAGTAGACTTTGTTTCGCGTAAGAAGAAGCCACTCGAAGTTGCAGTCGTATGCGCGAACTTGTTGTCAAAAACAGTGCCATATTGTAAAATTGACATTCGACTTCAAATCAGTAGCGTAACGTTTTCACATTTTTCAGGTTAACACAAAATTAGAATATTAAAAATGTGTTTATGTACTTATGTTTGGTTTAAATAAATCATATTTGGAAATGACCTCAAGCTTTTGTAACGCCAGTGGCATGAAACGAGGCGACATAGATAAACAAGACCTATTTTGATTTCTGCGCAAGACAGTTAGCAAACTTCACGTGGCTTCTTCTCATGTGAAACGGTGCAAGTAGATATTGAATATATTGAATATTTACCATTAAAATAATAAAAATGTTTGGAATGATAACAACAAGAAACATAATAAGAGCACAGAGGGCCAGATAATTGGGTCATATTAGTGGAATGTCAGAAGACAGAAGTGTTCATAGAGTTTTAATGGGTGAAATATATAGCCAAGGGAAAATGGGAGACCTAAAACAAAATGGCAGTAAAAGGTGATCTGGAATACAGAATCATTCATTTATCATAACAGATTTTAAATACCTCTACCGCCTAACCATTAACGGTACCGCATATCATGGGCACACCACTGAATCTGAGAACATATCATTGGTTACTACAAAAGAAGTTCACAAACTAATAAAGAACATCAATACAAAAAAAGCTCCTGGCTTTGACTTGATCAGTGGTGAGATATTGAAAAAATTACCCAGGAAAGCTATAGTAAAGCTTACTACTCTAATTAATGCGGAGGTAATAATGATACCTAAAGTAGGAAAATCTACCAATGAATTAACGTCATACAGGCCAATTACCACCCGTAATCTCGAAGATATTTGAGAAATTGTTGTTACGAAGAATGAACTATATTATTGTACAAAAAAACATTATCCCATCACACCAATTTGGATTTCGCGATAAACATTCTACTATAAATCAGATCCTGGAATAGAGAAATCATTGGAAGGAAATAAAATTTGCTCAGCTATATTTCTGGATACCGCTAAAGCGTTCGATAAAGTATGTCACCAAGGACTGATAATGAAGCTGAAGAAAATATTTCCTCTGCAACTGGTTGAAATTTTGCAGCCATTTTCAGCACGAGTTGAAGGTTAACATTTGATGTGGTGTAATATGTGGGTATTTAAAAGGTCCTTTTGAACTGCCAACCAATTTAAATATGGACCTCTTTATTTAGATTTTCTTCAAGAACATTTATACGAAGAGGATATACCTCTCGCTTTAAGACAAAATATGTGGTTTTTGCACGACGGAGCACCACCACATTATTCTTTACAAGTTATAGTCAATACTTAAACGAACAGTTTCCGTTTCGATGGATTGGTCGTGGAAGTGAGTTTGCTTGGCCACCAAGAGGCCCTGATTTCAATCCTTTGGATTTTTCAATTTAGTCGCAAATGAAGGCATTAGTTTACAAAGAAAAAATTACTTCTCTTCCACAACTGCGACGGAAAATAGAAGAAAAATAATAGACAAGGATTATTTCATATTAAGAGATCTATAGAATTTAACGCTTTTTAAAATTTGTTTATTATTTTAGTAGTAAGTTTAGCCCAAAAAAAGTTTACCTTGATTTAATTAACACAAACAAGTGTAACTAGCGCCCTCTATTAACAATGTTAAATTAGATTGTAAATTATGAATCCTCATGTCAATTTTCAAAGAATTTGTGAAAACATGAAAAATTATTGCGAAAATTTAACTTTAAACTTTGTTGAACACCCCGTATCTCGGAAACTAGCAATATTTGCATAAGGCATGTTGAGCAGAATCATCATATTTTGAGGTCTAAAATCTACAGTTCAGAGATTGGACATTCTTAATGAATCACCCTGTATAGTATCATTATACTATACACCGACTGACTGGTAGGGTCATCCTTATCAGATTGTAGAAAAGATTACAATCTTCCATCATCAGAAAATATAGATAAGCTGCCTCATCATATGTTTATCTACGATGCTTTCGATATTTGCATTGTATAATAAGCTACTGCATCTTACTTTTTTCAAAGGTGTTGGACAGACGATAAATTCCGAATATGTAAATCCAACAAAATAATGTATCCATTTTATTTTATTTAACTGAATGAGAATATTTGAATGGGTTACAAATCGACGATTTTCTTCCATATCTGAAAGGGTAACGTCTACTGTGAAGCCTAATTTACATCAGTAAAGTAATTTGGTTTGATAAACTGGGTCGTTGTCAACTTTCTCTACTTTTGTGGTTGTTGTTTTACTTTAACATATACCTGACTAATGTGAATGTGAAAAAACCCTACCGCAGCAGTACTAGTGAATGGACAAATAATTCTCATCGTTCAAAATCGATTGTGGTGATTAAATTGTTTAGGTTATCCTGTAGAGTCACATGAAAAGGTTATGTTAACTTCGTCTAACATAATTATTTATATATAGTATATTTGTATATGTATTGAAATAAATTCCGACTTCAGCTCCATTTAATCAAATAAGAATTTCATAAATTGCGCAACAAGCTGTATATTTAATAAAGAGCCCGGTTATTTATTCAATACTTCATTAGATGACTAGCTACCTGAAATAGATCAAAGTTAAACAAGTACATACATACTCACATGAATAAATGAACTATCTATCTTAATTTTTAAGAATTCTTTTCAATCAAGCGCGTATTTTCAGCTCGACATCACTCATTCCTTTTTAGTGACGTCAAGTACCTAACCTACGATTTCTTGGCATTTGCCGTAAGAGAATTTGGCCAGCACATGCTTGTTCGCTTTGATGCAATCACAAATGCTACCAACAAAATACTAGGCTACATGACGTCACTTGCACCAAGGTTAAACGGTTATTCAAATTACCATAATATTTGCTCAACTTTCTTACATTTATATTTGGTTTGGTTTGGTGGAACAGTAGAAAAACATGAAATATAAAATAGCAAAAGAAAGAAAATATTTTGCGTATAATATAACAACAGAAAAGACATTTAAAAAAAAAATTTCGGGGGGGATCAATCCCCCTTGATCCCCCTCTTGGCTACGGCCTTGCCTCCGAGCACCTAAAAGGGCTTTTGCAGCGTGTAATGTATTAAACTTTTCATTCTTCCCCGATTTTATTATTAAAATACACAATTTAAAGATGCAAAAAATTCTCTGTAGACTGCAATAAAATGGGTAGACGGCGTGGGTTAACGTTACATACTTTGGTAACATTCGTGTCACTAACTAATATTTTGACAGTAGTCAAATATTCCATATCTTTTAAGTTTAATATTTGTCTAGAATCTAGTTAAAAATGAATTCCATTGAAGAAGCAGCAATTATTGCGTGCAGAAGTTTGTTGCCGGAAAAATCTAAAGACCGTTACAATCAAGCCTATGAAAATTTCATCAAATGGTGTACAACGAAAGATGTGTCCACAATAACTGACATTTTATTTTTTCGTTGTCCAGGGCACGAAAGTTTTTCATACTTAGCAACCGATGACCTAGCATGTTTTAATTTGGCTTTCGCCTGCCTATTTAAAATAAAAAAATATATTTTCGTAGGGGGGAGAATGAAATAGAAATTTTTTTAATTATTACGGTCGATTAGACATAAAATGATATACATAATAATATCTACCAAAAAATAATAAATATAATAAATATTGACAATAATAGTGAAATTAGCCTATGTCTGTGTGACGTGTAAGTGATTGTTTGCTTGAATCACATTATCATCGCCATTGCTAAGTAAAGTCTGGGTTGCTGAAAATCATTTTTTCTGCATAGAAAGTAAAAGTATTACTTCTATGATCTATAAATGTCATTAAAATTGTTAAAACGTTTAATGTCAATCGGAGTAAAACTTATTTGTTTCAAGTCACGTTCCTGCCGATTGTGACGTATATCCGGGTTTTCGGCATGTCGTTTATTTTATTTGCTATTTTGACATATAGCTAACCTTAAATTTGATAAATAAAATCATCAGGGTCGTATTCTGCCAAATTTGAAAAGACTATGAAATTAATAATTACCAGCTTCTTTTTCTACCTAAAAATACTTGAGAACTTTCAAAATACTGATGTTTTTCCGTGTATCCATGCATATTTTAGTGATATTTAAATAAATAAAAACATTAGATTAATATACACTTTTCCTAAATAATAATTGACCGTAAGCAACAAAGTACAGACCTGTCGAGAACTGTCAGTGTGACAGTAGAAAAAGACACATTGCCGCTACGAAAGAAACGCCTTCGTAGTATTTTGATCTCTCGATTTATAGGTTGAGCTTGTGCGTAATCTAAACATCAACCAATCAAATTTTTTTTAAGTCAAAGATTAGGATTAACGTTTGTAATACATTCAAACGGTTCATTATTGTGAGACCTGCCTTTTTTCCATTTCTTCCTACGTAATGTGTTAGAAAGACATTAACAATCGTTGACGCACACCAAGAAGGGTATTATTTTAAGCATACAATACTATTGGTCCAGTAAAAAATACCGTGAATTGACGCACTGCTCAGGTCATATGTTCTCAATTGGAAATTCCTGGGCAATTTTTAGGCTGCTTCGTGAACGGTAGGAAAACTCTTAAATACTGAATGAATTTGCTCGTGTGAGGGTACATTTAGATGTAAAATTCCATGCTCTACAACATTTATTTGAAACTTTTCTCGCTATTGTTGATGGTTATTGAAATAATTGCGAAAAACATGAATTCTGAACAGTTTTTTCACGATTTCCACTATTTCCCGCGCGATGAGTTCGCCCCAAATATGTTAATTCAATTCCTCATGCCCAAATTGACTCTATCAACCTGATCGGTGCCTCCTAGCACATAAAGTTAATTCACGGTCTTTTTTACTGGACTAAATTAACAATAAGTAGTTATTGATGACGCCAATTGTTGTAAACGTTATTTTTGATACCTTTTAATGAACTGTTCACTAAAATGTTATTATTATTCAACTTTTCACGTTCAACTAAACCACGAAGAAATGTGTATGTGATCAATAAATATTGGACAACTTATTTATGCTACTATTATTTTCAACGCTAATATTCAATTTTCTACATAATCTTATGCACTGCAACTTGTTTTCGTCGATAAAGTGCACCTTCTATCAAGGATAGGTACGGTATATAGGGCAACAAGGGTGTGTACTAGAAAAGAAATGAGTTTTATTTGTTTAACTAATGGTTTATTGACATAACGAACAAGATTGCAGTAGAAATATTTTTCGACACTTGTGGTTACCTGCTCAACCATACTACAAGGAACGTGAAGAACTTATTATAGATGGTTCGATTTGCCATCTTGTCGTTACACAAAAAATAAACGGTAGTAAAACAGTTTTGGAAATATACCAGAAGCTGGAGTGGCCCTGAGTGCTCAATAATAAATTGAGTGAAGTTCGGATAAAATTAAAGCCTAGATTGGAGGATAAAAGCTGCCATGGAAAAAACAGCTCATTACTGGCAACGAAAGAAGAACACATTTGGCGATAAGGAAGCAGGCAAGTTGAAAAAAGTATGCTTGGTTACTGGAAGGTGTAACAATGGTTGTATACTATTTCATAGCAGTAAGTTCAAGAGCCTGGGCTGTTAGCACAATCCAAACGAATGAATGAATGTGTAGTCGGTTGATACTGGTGGGTTCCGGTTTTTTCTGTGAAATCTGTGGGTTTCTCTGGAGAAAGCCATAATAGAATCGGACAAAGCCTAAGGCATTCAGATATTGTTATGTGCAGCTTCTTCGCGCATACGACTGCAACTTCTAGATTCTAGTGAGCTCTTCTTATGTCAAACGGAGTCTACCAATGTATTCCAGGCATTCTCAACTTTAAAGTTGTGCTTTATTTGGTTGGCTTCGGTAAAGGAAAATGCGAATTTTTCTAATTAAATCTTTATCTTCCCATGATAAAGCTTTTCCAAATTAAGAACGTGGCCTTTTAACACCTTCTCTTGATTGGGTGAGAAGATACAATAAACATTGACACATTTAACAACATAATACACGCGAACAACAAGGCGACTGTGCTGGACGGTTGGGCGATCACCTGACTTCCCAGCTGATAGTGCACCCCTTCCGTAAAGAGATGGCGCCTGAGTGTCGATTATGAAATTATTTCGGTTGGTTGTGGAAATAAAGGTATATTTATTTTATCTAATTCCGCTATCAAATGTGACACTTTAAGTCACTCCTTGACGTTAGGTAACGTCACATTTTTCATAGCCTTCATATATCAGTTATGAAAAGTAGTTATGTAAGAACTTTACGTAACTGTTTGCTTCAACATAGAGATACCACATGAGTTTCAAAGAATAATTTATTAATTAGGTAGGTACTGTCACAACTGACAATTATTTCATTATTTAAACTGTACAATTAACCCATTATTTTAATTCAATAGTATTTTAAGATTTATAAACATTGAAAACATTATTCAGGATACAGTTATTTAAAGTAAGTCAATTTTCTGGGTGAATACATCATAGTAACAATACTTCTAACACCATTTGATTCCACTTCAATATTATCATTGTAATTGAAGATTTTATTGAATATTATGAAAGCGCGGAATTAGATAAAACGTTGTACGTAAACACGTTATGAAGAGAGCAACATTGTTCAACTCGCGTAATTTGCAGAACTCGCTAGCGCTCGTTTTGGCAAATATTACGCTTGTTGAACAATATCGCTCTTTTCATAACTAGTTACGTAGATAACTATTACCTATATAGATATTGATATTATTATTTTCAAAAAAATTATACTATAGAAAAAAAATCCAATAATACTTAAACTTAAATTGGGGTCTACTTACAAATCTTAAGGGCCTCATATAAGTGTTTCTTGATTACATCGATATATGAGAGTTCCATTACCTGCAATAAATAAATAAATAAATGATTTACAACGAAAAATTTTTGTGTGTGAATATATTCCCATGCATCCTTATGGAAAATGTCTTCTGAGCACGTAGAACAAAACTGTCCTCATCCTTAAATTTTAATTTCGAATAGTTTCAGAGATACGTTTCGTTTTTCTTGGAACCATAACAGCCGGTTGTGGAATCTAGCATTACAGTATCCTCAACGTAACTGCTACCTCCCTTGCACATGGTGATACATGCTTTGGAAGAAATGTGTATAAAAGAACTCGAAATACGTTAAACAGCCTAAATACTGGATAAGTAAAAGTTATGTCAAAAAACGCGATGTGCTTGAGAATAGGCTGGACGGATTTGGCTGGACGGATTTGATGAGGTGGCTTACACTGCTTCCTATTGTGGTACTCTGAATCTAGATTACATTCTTTAGTAGTCAAAAATGTCTTGCCGATGGCTACTCATCGTCTGGCATAGGATATACTCTGCAGTCTCCTCTTCTAGGTCACAGAATCTGGACATGGCCTTCTCAGTCAACCCCATCACCTTTGCGTGCCTGTTGAGATTATTAACATACTACGACTTTGATAGTTTTTCTGTCTTTACTTACAAGGTCTGCCGTAAAAGCCTGCTGAATGTTCTCTAAGTGGTGAAATTACTCACTATTGTAGAGATTTTTGTGCTATCCACTTCCTTATTTATTGCCAAATTTGCTACACTGCGGAAGGTTTCTCATCCGTTTAATAATTTAATATATTAATTTAGCAAAATATTAATTTTCTCGTTCGTCCATTATATTTAAAAGTACGTGCTAACCAACAGACAGTCTGAATCCCAACTGATGCCGCGAAAAGCCAGTGCTTGGCACGTCCCTACTCTCTGTACTCATTGGCGTCCTTTGATTTTCATTGGCACACGGTTTCGTTGGCTTATCGGCACGTGCCAACGGTAGCATTTACAACAAATCAGCTTTGCCAATTAGCAAACCGCGGCAGAGTTTGGACATCTTATTATATCATAAAAATAAAAATAACAGGTAAGTGATTAAATAAAACAATTTCATTCCATCATTTAGTATGGATCTACATCAAGGAAAAGCATCATCTATTTTATAACAGAAGCTTACAAAATGTATGTATCTTCTATTAATAATAACGTCTTATCCATTTCATTTCAGTCAGCAACTAAAATGTAAACTTTTTAAATCTCACACAGCAAGGCACTGATGTTGGAATTAACAACGTTTACTGTGTGTATTGTTATCATTGTTTTGGAATTTAAGAATAGAGTTAGATGTAGTCAGAAAGCGGGTGCTTCAAGTGGTTATTAAAAATGTAACTTTTCGAATTACCTATTTAGATTCGAATAATTGCATTTAACCCAATTTTGTTTTGTAATAATCTTATTATTATTAATTTTATTTCTCGAATAATCAAAATGAAAGAATCTTGAGAATAAATTTTTCTTACGGATTTTGTTTACTTGGATGAGATTAAATCTCTTGAATAAGTTTCTTGTTACTTCCACCATCCCTCACGTCTAATTTTCCGTTAATAGCTTTAAAAATTGATTTTCTCGTCGATAAATCGGTCAGTTAATATAGAGTTTTACTTCTCAAGTGTTTCAATATAGTATTTATAAAATTTATATTACAGTAATAACTTTTGCTGTGCCAAGTTTAACTGGAAATTCCGCAGTTTAATAGTTTTCTGGAGTCTGAAATAATAATATCTTACTCTATATGAATTTTAACACATTTTGTCGATGTTACAGCTTTATGAGTTTATTTCTTCAAAAGTAATTAGCTTATCCAATTTGTGACAGCTTTTCAAATATCCATCTATTAATTTTATTTAAATGGTTCAATTCCTGTATAGATCCAATCTGATCCTAAATAATAATTATGTACGATAAATAAACAGTGGCAGCTTGAGGTTAATTTTATAGGGGAGTCATAGGTGATGTGGCCAAAATCTTGAAATACGTGACATCACTGATTAGCTCCCGGAGGCATATCAAACGGGGGTGGAAATTTTTCGAAAAACCACGCCCAATTTCTGCCCAGAAGTCGTTAAAATCGTTAGAAAAGCATGATTTGTAAAGTTCCTTTCCAAAGCCACAGAGGCTGAAATTTTTTTTCGAAATAATTAAGACATGCCCCAAAAAAAAACAATCAAAATAATAACTTATTACGTCATTTCGCTTCAAATGCTCTCCTCCAAATCAAAATATAGCCCGGCCTGCCAACACCTCTACTCATCTGTCTTCTAATTGTGTAATAATTAGCTGACGTAAGTCGATTCATCGTCATTATTAAACCCTCCTTTAGGTGCTCAAATATACAGAAAAATTGAAACTCGAGCAGGAAAACAGAAGAATAAGTTTAATGGACCCTACATATTAAAAAAAATATTAGAAAACGGAAACAAATAGAAATGAGTCCAAAGATAAAAAATCAAATCGTGTTGCACATAAACGAAACTAAAATTATTCCTAAAATTTCAGATTCCTCGTCGAGAAGGAACACTATTACCAAACTTGCAAAGAATACCATTCAATGGTATACAGACGGATCAAAAGCAATAGAAGGGACTGAAATAGGAGTGTACGGGCCAGGAACCCAACATCCCGAAGGAACAGGAGCAGGGGTATATAGTGAAACGAGAAATACAAGATATTTCCACCAGGAGAACATACCTCTGTATTCCAGGCGGAGATTTATGCTATCCTAAAATGTGTCAGAATTAACAAGCATAGGACTGACACTCATAGGATAAACATATTAACTGACAGCCAATCAGCCTTTCTAGCTTTGAATAGTTGCAAGATAATGTTCAGACTGATAGAAGAATGCCAAAAAAAACTAAATAAACTGGCAGACGACATTAAAGTAAACTTAGTGTGGGTGCCGAAAAAAGGTGGTCCGAAGACAAAAACAAAAAAAGGGTACAAAGCCAACATAGACTAGTGGAGGAACACTCCAAAGCAGGAGCCCAGTAAAACCTTCATAGGTGACATATATGTTAAACGAGCTGAAGAATTCCTGAATATCAGTGGGAATCAGCTAATAATTATCACAGGCTATCTAACGGGTTAGTGTGTGATTTCGTTTACCTTGGCTGCGGATATTATGTCCATTCGCCAGCTTAACATTTTGCTCAAGGATGTACATAATATATTTTTTCAAATTAAATCTTATAACAATTCTACTATGATACATTTTTTTATCTACATTTTAGAATTCACATCTTTTTTTTAATTCTTTTTCCTTTTTTTTTTTCATTTTTTTTATTTATTTATGTTTTTCTCCTTAATTATTATTATTTCTTTATTATTATTATTATTATTTTTTAACAACAGGGACACTTTGCGCTCAGGGGTCGATCAGAGCGACTTCAACAAACAAGAGGACCACGGATTGATTAGGATACACAATAGGTATGAAGATACATTTATGGATATGGTTTATAATGTACATAATATAAGAATTCTAGTATTTATCTATTCAAATTTTAGGCCGATTTTACATATATGCGAATATAGTTTTTTGTATAATTAAAAGGTATTTGACTTAGTTAATTCTGTTAAATTATAAAGGACCATTATTTGATTGTTCTTATTATAAATAAATTTATTCAGCTCTTAACTTGATTTTGAATCAATATGTATCCTAAAATGTTATGCTTTGTGTTTCCTTCCTCTCCGCAATCGCACATGGGTGAATCTTCAAGATTAATTTTAAATATATGTGACTGAACTAATGTGTGATTGAATCTGAGTCTACAAATTCTAGATATAACTACCTTATTCAATTGTGATTTTTGGAACCATGGTTTGCTTGGAATATCTGGTTGAATACTTTTATAAAAAAGTCCTTTCGTTGAATTTTTATAATCATCGTTCCAACTGCTTAAAACCTTCGCTTTCTCCCACGCACACATGTCTTCTTTTGAGCATTTATAATTGCACCCTTCACCCTCTTCTATGGCGCCTTTTGCTAGCTTATCTACTTTCTCGTGATTAGCTATACCACAATGAGCCTTAACCCAGACAAATTTTATATGTTTCTGAGTTAGTTCCAATTCATGTCGGGTTATCTAACGGGTTATGCCCCGGTAAAAGATCACCTGCATAAAATGGGGCTGTATAATGGGGACCTCAGCTGCAAACCTTGTGGCATGGAGACCGAGACCGTAACCCATATCTTGTCTGACTGTGAGGAATTGAACTCCAGGAGACAGACAATCTTTGGAAAGGCCAATGTGCCGCCTGAAGCATATGGAACGCATTTAGTTGATCTATATAGTCTATTCCAAGATACCGGAATGGCTGGGTCAGTGGAATAAATGTGGGAGTGGAGTACAATAAGCCAACACGCAATACGGAAGTGAGCCCAGTACAACATGATTGAAGATTTGATTCAAGTCTTATTATGTATTTTACCAAACCTGGTTGCGCCTTCTACTTTACCAATAGTTAATTAATAATTTATTATGTGATTGAAACTTGATAGTATTTAAGCCAAATTCTATCTATTCTAAATCACATTACAACCATGACAAATGGACATTCTTTTTTTTAAGATCTACTACAAATTGAAATAAAACCTAAATAATACATTATATTTGCCAGCTAGGTTTTTCTACGAATTAGATTCTACGTGAAATTTGAGTTCAGTTTGAAAAATCACTGCTTCAATAAAACAATTCAGATTATAATGGGATCGATCTAAGCATTTTCCGGCTTACACCCTTTTCACAAGAACGTAAGTAGTGGTAATAAAGTAAAAACCTCAATCAAGTGAAGAATTTTAATTAAACTCGTTTTCAGTCTGACCTAATCTAGAATACTATTAGTAATTTTAACCTCACATTCGTTTCCAGTGACCCAGTAATAGCTCAAGATCCGACAGAAAGATTCTGCAATTATCTGTATTTTAGATAAAAACTCATTCAAAGGAATGATTTGTTCAATGGTTCACAACTTGAAGGAAACAAGGTACAGACAAACCCTTCTTTGTATCTCTTGTGTTTTTTATCTTTTGATTTGGTAATTGCATACGAAATAGCAAAAAATTGGAATTTTTTTAGATTGCAAAGGCTAGATCTGTGGTTCGATGTTGGCTAGAGGAGTTGGGACATTCAACTTTGTTGTCGGTATTAACAACACAGTTAAATATTTAGACATCCTAGAGGGCACTTTATTGCCTAGGTACATTGGAAGAGACTAGGAATTGATTTAATTAAGCAAGACGGTTATGCATGTCACACTCCCAATATTTCAAATTTCAAATTTTTTACACAATTAAGTACTAACAATACATTAAGCAGAGAAAAACATATACAGTGTGGAAACCACTTATGGAATAAAATTCTTTATGTCATTATTTTAGGAAATTATAAAAAATGTCGAGACACGTCAACTTTTGAATTGAGTTGTGCGTTATGTAAACATAAATTTAAATGTGGAGGGTGATTCACGCAAGTATGCCATAGTTGGAGTTGTTTTTTTCAATGAAACACCCTGTATATTTGCATATATTTTTGAAATTCTCTTAATGAACCGATTCCAACAAACTAAATAATGTATGGTCAATTATGAATTATACAGGTTGAAATTTTTATTTTTACTGTTATTAAACACATAAATAAAATACCTGATGTATTTGATTTTAATACATTAAAATAAATGCTCAAAATGTTCTCCACCTAGTTGTTGGCAATAGCATAGTCTCCTATAGAACTCATCCTCAACTTTGCTTAAAGTTTGAGGTGAAATATTCCGTATTTCTGTAGTTATCCTGTGTTTGAGGTCTACAATGCTAGTTGGTACTTTGTTCTTGAGATAACCCCACAGAAAAAAATCTAACGGCGTAAGGTCTGGCGACCTAGCTGGCCACTCAATAGTAACTCTTCGTCCCATCCATTTATTGGGAAAGATTTCATCTAAATAAGTTCTTACCATTAAAGCATAATGGGGTGGGTGTTGCCCCGTCTTGCTGGAACCAAACATTTTCATTCGGCAAGCTAGGATCTATTGCGTTGGATCACCGAATGTATATTCGGTGGTTGGATATAAGTTTGCCAACGCAGGAATAACTCCATTTTTAAGCATATTTAAATATTTTAAAGCTGTCAAATTTCCATTTATAAATATGGGACCTATAATATGGTCGCCTATGATACCAGCCCAAACGTTCACCTTTTGAGGGTATGTGTCTCACGCATCCAATTAGGATTCTCTGCTGACCAATATCTACAGCTCTGTCGGTTTACCTTTCCATTCAATGTGAATGTTGATTCGTCATAAAAAAGAATGGTACCAAGAGCTATCTCATTTCTGTTCAGCTTATTCATCAATCTTTCGCAGAAATCCATTCTACGATCTGGATTGTCTTCTGTTAGCTACTGCACAAAAGTTAATTTGTAGGGATGAAGTTTTTCTTTATGAAGACATCTTAGAACAGTTGTATGACTAACATTATTTTCACGGGCAATTTGACGTGTACTTGAAGTTGGATTCTCTTCGACACTTAACAAAATATCCACTTTCACATCATCTTCAACGAAGTGTGGTTTTCTTTTCAATGGTTTGACATGTCCAAGTTCTCTGAGTTGTGCATGAATTTTAGACACAGTACTTTGTGAAATATTAGGCAATTCGGGATACCTGTGATTAAATAAGTTTGCCACTTCAACTTGACTTCTGCAGTTATCCCCGTACTCGATCATCATTAAAATCTCAATTCGGTGAGTCTCAGTTAAATATTTCATTATTATGTCGACAAGGAAATAGTGTTTGACAAAGATTTTACTTTTTCAGTATAAACTGTCAACACATCAACAACTGACAGAATAGAAAACAATCCACATTATTTACCGATTTTGTCTAATTATTGGCGTTTTTAGGCAATTTTTAGGTACTTATGATAAAATTCATGGGCGTAGCAGGTTTTGTTTAATATACAAATACGTCTAATAATTAGTTAGTTTAGATTTTTGATAAATCCATATTTAGCTAATTTAAAAAAGTACCAATATTTCAAGTGTAATAAATTATTAATTTTAAAATTTCACCCTCTATAATTCATAATTGACCATACATTATTTAGTTTGTTGGAATCGGTTCATTAAGAAGATTTCATAAATATGCAATTATACAGGATGTTTCATTAAAAAAAAACTACACCGACTATGGCATACTTGCGTGAATCACCTTGTACATTTACATTTATGTTTACATAACGCACAACTCAATTCAAAAGTTGACATGTCTCGGCATTTTTTATAATTTTCTAAAATAATGACATAAAGAATTTTATTCCATAAGTGGTTTCCACACTGTATATTATCAAAATTTCCAGACCTGGCATCATAACCTAGGCAAGATTTGCCTGTTTTGTAAGGTGCCAAATCTAGAAACCCTGTTTATTTGTACAAATTAGGTTGGCACAGTGAAGAAGTACATACATCCTAGTGTCATTCGTGAAAGAGTCGACAGAGAAACATAATCATAACTTTAGTATTTATACTAGGACAATATACAGAAGGCGGGGTTCGGATATTTACAATTTTCACTACTAAGTCTGTTTATGTTACAAAATTGTGACATTTTACGATATTCAGGGCTATTCTGTAAGTAAAGTGGTTATCACAGTTGTTAACCATA
>CAJUYI010000509.1:70969-99592 GCA_910591695.1 Galerucella pusilla
AGAAATCAAAGCATAACAGGGAGTAAGCTACAAAATAATAGACATAATCAAAAACATTTACAAAAATAATAGAAATTGTGTAATACACGAAAATAAAACATCAGAACCATTTTCAACACAAGAAGGATTAAGGCAAAGAGGGGGAATAAGTCTATTATTATTTACAATTTTTATTGATGAAATAATTAAAAAATCGTCAACCAAAATGGCAAAACTACACGTTGGATACAGACATTTAGGAAGAGTGGATATATCAGAAGCAGCTTTTGCAGATGATTTAATAATTATGGCAGGGAAAGAGAAGATAGAAGATATGAATACTTGAGAGAAGAAATAGAAGAAAATGGAACGCAGGAAGTCGAAATCACCAATATTGTACAAAAAACGATGAGACTTTATCACACGATGAACTCGACATTTATAAATAAAAAAGAAATTTCCAAGAAAACGAAGTTAAATGTATTTAAAACAATTTACCGGCCAATATTAACATTCGGATGTGAATCCGACAAAAGAGTCGAATAGAAGCAGTTGAGATGAAGTATCTTAGGCGAGTTAAAGGAGTCACAAAGAAAGATAAAATAAGAAATACGAAAATAAGAGAAGACCTTGAAATATAATCAACACTAAAATTTATTGAAAAGAGACAATTAAGCTAGTGGGGACATTTACAAAGAATGAACGATACAAGACCAGTTAAAAAAGTATGGCAATTAAAAATACAAAAAAGAACGAAAAAGGGAAAACCAAAACAAACATGGGATGGTGTTATGGTAGGCATACTGCAAGAAAAAGGTAAAACATGGACAGAAGCAAAAACAATGGCAAGAGTTAAAAAACAATGGGCTAAATTTGTACATGAATAAAATTTTATCTGGACCAGAGCATCGGATATATGTCGTAAGCATAATGCGATGTACCTAGTTGGAATAAGTATAATTTGTAAAAGTATACCCTACACCATATACTATGGTAATTGGGTTTTTGATAATATATATATAATATATAATAGGTTTCCAAAATTCTACTTACAAAATAAAAGTGATTAATACCACCTCTATTTGCTTAAATGAATTTCGATACACGCCAATAGCTGATATTTAATCGGATGGTCCAGCTGAAGCTGGCTTTAATGTTTATTATTAAAATATTTAATGACCCTGTATATGCAACGTACAATCTGTGCAGTTAGGATCAATAAAAAAAATTGTACATCAAATCACCGACTGCTAGGTATGTTCATTTGGAATTTTTTAAATTCACCACCACTTACTCTACATTGCACTATGTAGAGTAAGTCCTCAAGAAGATGAGAAGTATCATTCAGCTCCTTAGAAAAGTTGAGTCCCATTGTTAGAGGTTTACACTTTTAATCTGTACGATATGGTTTAAGTGTAAGGCTCGCACTGCAATGTTTTCATTTAATACCTAAGGTGCTAAGAAAAAGGAAAATTCGCAATTTCATTGATTCTTGATAAAATTGTGGCCTTGTTAGTGAATGTATATAGAAAAATCAGTATTCGTGAAATATTTCATCATGAAGCAAACTGAAAAATCACATTTCACGTGGAAGCGATAAAAAAGTATAAAGTATACATTCTTTCATTTCATCAAATGTGTATGTATGGTACACCTTTGAAAATTATATTAATTCTTTTTGCATTCACTGAACAGTAGGAGCCGTTTTTGTTCGTGGTTTCATCGAGCTTAAGCTATTTCCCAGATTATTTGGATTATAACAGAATACTGCTCACCCATATATCACTTGTATCAATAACTTATAATATGTCGTACACGCTAAAAAATGCATAGTTACTATATAATTTTAAGCAATATTTTTGTGGAAAATTAAAATTGGAACCGAAAATTTGAAAGTGTAAGGCATTGAATATTATTTAAGAAAAGAAAAAGCAAATTATTTGTCCCCGATTAGCAAGTTTGGGGTTTGATTAAGTTAGGTTAGGTAGGGTTTTTTGCAGCATGTATTCAAAAACTTTGTTAAAAATAGTTTCGCAATTAGTTAACTGACAACAATATTACACATTTCCATTTCTTCGATAAATTTAGCTCTATTATCGCACGGCAGCATTATGATATGAGAAATAAGATCTATTTCACTCACCCTCTATGTTATATGCCCTCCTGTTATGCTAGAGTTCCCTGTCCACACCCTTAACACTAGACTTCGAATGCCAAACCTTAGGTCTTCTATATACAGTGTGGAAACCACTTATGGAATAAAATTCTTTATGTCATTATTTAAAAAAAATATATAAAAAATGCCGAGACACGTCAACTTTTGAATTGAGTTGTGCGTTAGGTAAACATAAATTTAAATGTACAGGGTGATTCACGCAAGTATGCCATAGTCGGTGCTCTTTTTTTAATGAAACACCCTGTATATTCGCATATTTTTTAAATCCTCTTGATAAACCGTATTTGTATATTAAACAAAACCTGCTACGCCCATAAATTTTATCATAAATACCTAAAAATTGCCTAAAAACGCCAATAATTAGACAAAATCGGTAAATAATGTGGATTGTTTTCTATTCTGTCAGTGGTTGATGTGTTGACAGTTTATACTAAAAAAGTAAAATCTTTGTCAAACACTCTTTCCTTGTCGACATAACAATGAAATATTTAACTGAGACTCACCGAATTGAGATTTTAATGATGATCGGGTACAGGGATAACTGCAGAAGTCAAGTTGAAGTGGCAAACTTATTCAATCACAGGTATCCCGAATTGCCTAATATTTCACAAAGTATGTGTGTCTGAAATTCATGCACAATTCGGAGAACTTGGGCATGTCAAACCATTGAAAAGAAAACCACACTTCGTTGAAGATGATGTGAAGTGGATATTTTGTTAAGTGTCGAAGAGAATCCAACTTCAAGTACATGTAAAATTTCCCCTTGAAAATAATGTTAATCATACAACTGTTCTAAGAAGTCTTCATAAAGAAAAACTTTATCCCTACAAATTAACTTTTAGGCAGGAGTTAACACAAGACGATTCAGATCGTAGAATGGATTTCTGCGAAAGATTGATGAATAAGCTGAACAGAAATGAGATAGCTCTTGGTACCGTTCTTTCTTCTGACGAATCAACATTCACATTGAATGGAGAGGTAAACCGACAGAACTGTAGATATTGGTCAGCAGAGAATTCTAATTGGATGCGTGAGACACATACTCAGTACCCTCAAAAGGTGAACGTTTGGGCCGGTATCATAGGCGACCACATTATTAGTCCTATATTTATAGATGGAAATTTGACAGCTGAAAAATATTTAAATATGCTTAGAAATGAAGTTATTCCTGAGTTGGCAAATTTATATCCCAACGCAATAGATCCTAGCTTACCGAATGAAAATGTTTGGTTCCAGCAATACCCCATTATGCTTTAATGGTGAGAACTTATTTAGATGAAATCTTCCCCAATAAATGGATTGGACAAAGAGGTACTATTGAGTGGCTTGCTAGATCGCCAGACTTTACGCCTTCAGATTTTTTTCTGTGGGGTTATCTCAAGAACAAAGTATATGCAACACAACCAACCAGCATTGTAGTAGACCTCAAATACAGGATAACTACAGAAATACGGAATATTTCACCTCAAACTTTAAACAAAGTTAAGGGGGAGTTCTATAGGAGACTGTGCTATTGCCAACAACTAGGTGGAGAACATTTTGAGCATTTATTTTATTGTATTAAAATCAAATACATCAGGTATTTCATGTATGTGTTTAATAACTATTAAAATAAAAATTTCACCCTGTATAATTCATAATTGACCATACATTATTTAGTTTGTTGGAATCGGTCCATTGAGAGGATTTCAAAAATTCGCAAATATACAGGGTGTTTCATTAAAAAAAAACACCGACTATGGCATACTTGCGTGAATCACCCTGTACATTTACATTTATGTTTACATAACAGACAACTCAATTCAAAAGTTGACGTGTCCCGGCATTTTTTATAATTTTCTAAAATAATGACATAAAGAATTTTATTCAATAAGTGGTTTCCACTCTGTATATATTGGGAGGGTTGTGGTTTTTTCTCCCATGTCATCGAAAAGCCTATTCAGACCTTCGCAGAGCTGATGTTTCCCCATATTCTTGGCAAAACGTGCATATGGTTGTGTATGCCATACCGATGTTATTCAAGTATTTGTTGAGGCTAGAATTCCCTGCCAGTAGCCCAATCAGGATCCTGATTGTTCTGCTATACTGGCTCTGTAGGTACTCCGTGAATTCTGGCAAGGGTTCTACCTCATTCTTGGCGCCTTGTTATACCATTCTTGAGACGGCTGTTTTTATGTAAGTACTGCTATTTTTTTGGAATGCTTTCTTCACGTCACAGAAAGGTTCTGTGGCAATAGGATTACATCGTGCCCCTTCTCGAACTAGTGAGTCTGCGTCTTCATCGCACTCCTGATCTGAGTTGATCAGTATCCAGGCTAAGGACAATCTATTATGACTGCCAAACTCTTGTTGCGGTTCCAAGCAAACCCAAACTGCATATAACATATATTCTGTGAGTGCTAAAATTTTTTGAAAATCCGAATGAATGAACACAAAAAGTACATTCAAGATAGGGAGTTCTTCAAATCAGGTCTTTGCAAACATGCTTGGGAAGAGGAGCATCATATCCAATGGGATTCGGCAAATATAATATTGAAAGAGCCGAATAGTAAAAGACGAAAAATCGAATAAGGTGCTTTAATGAAACTAAATGCGGAAAAATGTGTATTTCAGCCGATTTTAGTCAAATTTGGTTACCAAATGTTAGAAAGAGAAACAATAATTAATTGCCTGCGTTCTCAGGATAGTCGCATCATAAGTTTTTATACAGATTTTCTTATGATTTATCATTGGCATTGTTGTTAATCAATATACATTTCAACACACAAAGCTGATTTAGACAAATTTATACACAAATAATCATATCACGTTTGATTAACATTTCCGAAATAATCCTTAATAATAAAACCCTTCCTGGAGCGTGCACTTCACTGCATCCCAATCCTAGTAGACTAAAATATTGTTAAAATGTCAAAAAAATAGATTTTATTTCACATTTTATCGAGAATATGATCTACTGTGAATGGACCTTGAAAATTTGAGAACAAACTTTTTTCAGCCTTCAGCTTAAAAATATTATTGATTTTCTAGTTATCGAATTTATTTATTAAGGTGGATTCACTAAACACTAACTAAAACTAAGAAGATGAAACTATGTTATTTTTTAATTTAAATCTAAATTTCTTAGTTTCTTGCATTAGCATGTACCTGTAATGAAGATGTTCATGCAAGAAACTAAAAAATTGAGATTTAAATTGAGATATAACATGGTTTTATCTTCTTAATTTTAGTCTTAAATTAATCTTAGTTTTAATTTCTTTTTGCATGAATCCACCTTTAGTGTCAGATAGGGTCCAGCGCTTAAAATTGTTCTTGATAACGGTAGCTGGAACGCTAACGAAACTTTGAATTAAAAAAGATTGTGATTCAATTTCCAAAAGTAATTAATAAAACGAATAATCCACTATTTCAAGTAGCCCTTATCAAACTTGTGTACACAAAGACGTAAATAAAGCCTAGGTTGATATTAAGTAAGCAGAACCACTTTTTATCTAATCAACTTTTCGAAAAAACTAATACTACTTTGAAAAAAATCCATGTTTCTACTAGGTTGATATGAAGCTAGTAAGGTAAATATTCCTGTTCTATGCAGTAATCTCCTAGGTGCCTATGATTCTGAATTCCTGTACAATTCACAAGTATGTGGATGGAGGCTCCATCTTTCATGTCACAGAATTTACATTCTTCTTCCTCCACTATTTTGAGCTCTTCCAGGTGCCAATTCTGACGACAATGTTCCGTTCGAATCCTTGTTAAAACTCTTAGCGCAATTTTACTTTGACTTTTGCATTCATTTGATCTCAACAGGTTGTAGTCACCCAGAAGAGTATTTGGTTATCTACTAGATCCTTCCAAAAGTAAAATCTTCTCTTTCTATCGATTTTACCCATTTCTTTCAATATTACATTGGAGTTGATTCCGCAAACGGGTCCGGCCCCCAAAAGGATGTTCGAGTTTCCCTCTTTGCTAGTTCATCTGCTTTTCATTTTCTTACACAGCTTGTTCAATTGAAACCCATCTTTGGTCCAGGAAAAATTCATTGACAAGTACAGTTACAAATAACTACCACTACAATTGAGGCACATATCCCACTGTTTCACCAACCGATGTATACCCTGCTTATAGAATTCTTGTGGCTGCTGGAAGAATTCTTTCACAGCGTTTTGTACTTCTGCGTCCGACTGAAAACGGTTACCTTTTAACGCCTTTTTTAGTGGCCCAAAGTTGTGAAAATCGCAAGGCGATAAATCGGGACTATAGGGTGGATGCTCTAATATCCTCCATTTCTTTCGTTGCAGATTTTCTTTCACTACGTTGGCAACATGAGGCCGAGCATTATCACATTTGAACGGATTGTTAACAACAAACGCCATTTCAAAGTCACAATACTTAAAATCGCTGTCAAATATAAACGAAATAAACAGATCAGTGTGACGTTTGCATACACTACTAATGTTGGAAAACGTCAGTTGAATGATTACAATTGTTTCCAAGGCTAACCTGACCAAAGATGGGTTCAGTTGAACAAGCCTCGTATATTCTAACTTGTCTTGGAATCTACATTAAGTGGATATTGTTCTCGTCTAGTCATTGAGCTTGCCTCGTATAGGCTGAGCCAATTCTGTTTCCCTTATTGTGGTATATTTTTGTATACTCTTCCTATCTATAAAGGTAATATACTAAATCGAAAGATATACGAACATGTCAAAAACTATAAGGATAAACTAATATAAACTAATGGACAATTTTTCGGATTCCACAAGCTCCTCTAATGACGATTTACGCGTACAACCCTCGATAGGTTCTGATTCGGATTAAATTTCATGGTAAGATTTTCCATTAATAATTGAAACAGTTCGGAGTGGAAGAAAATTCTTTTATGGAGAGCAATCATTGAATGATATTTAGCACATTTTCTAAGGTGAGTGACTGAGTCTCTACACTACAGTACAAACCAAATAATACATAAAACACTAAGCGATTTAGTTTTACAGCAATTAATTTTGAACATTAATAATACATGTGACATCATTTTCAGCAGAGGTAGTATAAAATTTATCTTTATTTCGAAGCAATATAGAAGCATCAAATAAGATGAAAAATTAGGTATATTATTGTTCAATAACTCTCGTTATTGCAATGTTGTAGGGTTGAGCGATTTTTCAATTTTTAACTTGAGTGGTCTGATATAATATTACTACAATTTTAACTAAAATAATAACATAGTCCACTGTTGTATTTAATAGTAAAAACATTGAGAGGCAGTAATTGAATGTTATTAAACAAAATAATATTTTTAAAGTATTAGTACTTGCAAGCCAGACAATACTTTATTATAGGCTAGCTTGTCACAAAAAAATAATAATGAATAACTTAATAATAAGTACCAAACAATATAAACCAGCAATGTTTTCGCGATTATATTAATTTGTTTAACTTAACTTCAAATGCAATTTTTTAAAACCTCACTTTTATAAAAATAATTATTCACATATCCAAATTTATATAGAAACAAGTACATTAGCTCAATACACTTTAAGACATTCAATAATGCATTGTGCAGTTCAAATTGTCTCAGGTATCTTACAATTAACAGCGTATTTCCACATTATTTTGATACTGTAGCCAGCCGGAAATGAAATTTCATTTACAAGTTGAGAATTCTACAATCTATATTTTATAATCTACGATCCAGCCAAACAATTTTTAATTTGAAACGTTTCACAAATCACTTATAATATCTCTCTAGCTGAATCATTTCAAACCCAGGTCAAATGCCCAGCATCCCGAAAACATGCGTTTACGTTGCTCTCCCGCCAGTCGATATTTCGTTAAAATTATTATGAAAAGCTTGTGGAAAAGATAAGAACTCACCTCACACGTTGGGTTTCTTTCCACTCATCTTCTAACATCACTTCGCACTATTTCACTAAACATGTCACTAACTCTTGGGGTTTTCTGCAAGATGCAGCTGGACCCATAGGCGTGGACTGTCCGGGTTCGAGCTACTGAGACTCGATCACCCTTCCAAAACACACCCCAAGCAGAGCCGGATCAGGGTTGGAAAGGAATTGAATGGAGAAGAGGAGATGGAGAATGAGGGAAGAGATACGGCAACCCGAACGACGAGTGTTTATATGTAAAGAGTGGGCTAGGTCGCGATTTTGTTGTATTTACGAAATGGGCTTCAGTGGATGGATTGTTTTTTATAAATTGATGCGCTTCTGATTGATTTTATTCTAAATGAAAATTTATCACGGTATATTGGTTTACTAATTAATTGTGGATACTTTAAAATTATTTTTGGGATTATATATTAGTACAGGGAATGAAGCATTTCACCTGGCAATTTTTTCGTCCAGCATGATTAGCTTTTTTTCCCAAATGCAAAATGTGATAGATTCAAAGTCAAATACCGGAAAAATGATGCATTTTTCGTAGAAAACTCATAAAATCTTTTTCAAAGAACATAATTATAACTTTCTTTAAAAAAAAGGGTCTGTAGCATCAAAATTGAGTGAATTATGACAAAAATAATGTCATTACTGAATTTTTTATACAAAAAAATCGGTGAAAACAACCCCCTAACTACCCCCCTAATTAAAATTGATCTTTACCCTTGTGCAATTCTCTTTGTACATGTATGGTTAATGTGTCCAAGAAGTTTGACCAATTTAAAATTCATAGTTTTCGAAAAATTATGGCTTAAAGTAAAAAGTTATTTTTCATAATTTTGTATTTTTTACCCTTCCTTTCAAAATAACTCCGAAAATATTAGAGGCACAAGCAAAGTTAAAAAACGAAATTGTAGCTTTTTTTATAAAAAAATTTTCCTGTAAGTAGATTTTTTATACAGTTAATATTTGACGAGATATAGCCGTTTAAAACGTCTATTTACGCACGAGCACCACCTTTTTTTAGCCCTTTAAGCTCACCCCATTTAAAAATGAAAGAGTCTGAAGAGATTTAACTTACAGATCCTTTTGGTTTTTTTTTTCGAAAAATTCCAACCGCATTATGCAGAAAAGTTGGATTATAATGCAATTCCACTTGTTCTGGGTGCTCAGGTGAAGACTGCAATAATAGTCCACCAGTGATCGAAGAAGATGAAGATGACATCGACCACGATGAAGATCAAACTGATGATACAGATATTTAAAAATCATATTTGTAATTGTAAATGTAATAATTTATTTATGTTAATCTATGTGAAAATACAGCGCATTTTTATGTTAATAAATTTTAAATAAATCTTTTTTTGTACTTAAGTCTACTTTTTTTCAATTTATATCTATTATAATAGTTTATAAAAATTGCAATGTTGTGAAGGGTGGTTTTTAAAGGTTGAAAAGTTATTTTTCTCTTGGTAAAAAATAACACTAATAACAGTTGATTTTTAAGGGTTGAAAAAGTATAAAATTGTATTTTGAAATGTAACAAATACATCATTTTACTAATTCAAACCAATTTTCACCTATCTTAAGATTTATAATGCTATTTTTTAATTTTTGACATTTAGGGGTAGTTTTCACCCCTAAGAAACAATCAGGATTCGTCGACCTGACATGATATATAAAGCAGAAGGTGAGTTGAGCCTAATCCCAAATTTTTATGCAAATCAATCAGAGGCGAAATCATTTTTTAAGGATTCGTGATTTTTTTTACATTAAGCTGTAACAGGGGCTGCTTTTTAAGGGTTGAAATATGATCAAAACAATCATTATTCAACTTTTCCAAACCAAATCTCACCCATTTTCAGGTTTAAAATGTTATTTTATGATTTTTGACAAATAAGGGTAGTTTTCACCCCTAAAAACCGTTTAGCGCCCTTCGGTTCGATATAGATTTTGAACCTTCGGCTATCACCTACCTCCTTTTAAAATTTCAAGTCAATCCATGCAGGACGAAAAAATTGCGAGGTTTTACCTTTTTTTAAGCTTCATTCCCTGTACTATATGCATTTCTATAATTTTTATGGTAAGCTATACATTGGATCTTCTATATTATACATCGTGTTTATTTTTCATTCGATTTATTCTAGAAAGTGAAGAACAGACTAACATATCTATTTTAATAAATCAAACAAAATTTAAAGCAAATTTTATTCTTTTATCCACATTATCAGGATTTCATCTCAATACTGAATTATAAAAACGTTTTGAATAACAATATTAATGAATTTTCTTAAAATTCAATTTCGATTACTGTCGAACCCAACAAATTACTTCTGAACTGATACTGAGAAATGTTTTATTTATTTTCAAAACTAAATATATCAGCTTAGCTAAGCATTATGTGTGCTGAGCTCTGAGCGGATTTTCTCTTGATTTAAAAAACATACAGCTGCAAAAGAAATTGTCTCTGACGAGGACAACGAAGACTCATTGAACTTTATTCTTCCTTTGTAGGAAAGATTTCCACGTCCAGTAGGATGTGTACTGGGTTTTTAGGTTGAGCTGTGTAGAGAAATTTTCATGGCGTTTCGACCAAAATTCATATGACAGGAAGTTGACATGGTTACGCTTTGCTATGCTTTCCGTCCAAGAACCACTCATGATTACTTGAGATATATCGTACCTATACTTCTGATCCTAAATTAAATTGTTAGTGGGCATATATAGGAGTAAATTTCCAATGGGTCCTTGAAAGCCTCGATGGCCACTTGCGGTCCCATCTAAGTGATATACTAAATGCTTCAAAGGGAGCATAAAACTGGCAGATAATCCGTTCCAGTGGTTCTCTAGCGCAGTACTTATTCCTGCCTTATATCATGTGCTGCAATTCGTCCCGTCACAGCCAACCGCATGCAACAAACCAGTAGAAATTGAAGCAGATTGAAGATAATGTACCCAACATACTTTATAAGATATTTTGCGCTAATCTACTAGGGGGTGAAATATGTCCAAGATATTTGGACTCAGATTCTTTTTTTCTCAGAAAAAGCAGAGGTTGTAGAATAGGGTGACTCGGGGCTAGGCGTTGGGAACGTTGGTAAGGCAAAATGGAATAATGTTTCTGTGATTGTATTCTTTTAACAAGAAGTATAAATCATCTTTTCATAGGATCTTGTCAAAAAATTAACCTAATAGTTAAAGTTACAAATGTTATATTCACAAATAGTAGTTTACCTAACTAGCACGCACGTGTTAGGTACATTATTTTCTCTACTAGTTTTTTTTTATAAAAAATAATAAGTCCAAAAACTTTCTTAAGGCAAAAATGGCTCTAATTGTGTGCAGAAATCTGTCAGGAAGGAACTGGGGCTGTAACCTAAAAATCCTAAGCTGGATGTACATTGCCATATAGTGAGACCAATCATCACTGATGGAGCCAAGTAGCCTATTGACGACGAGAGAAAACCTCTCCAAAATTCAGAAGATATGCATTACAGGAGCAACATGCCCAACGGCAGCCATGGAAGTGATTCTCAACCTCACCCCACTACATATGGTGGTGGAAAGCGTTGCAGAAAGAACAAGATACAGAGTAAGTAGAGACGGAATCATTAAAAAAACAACCTCCTCACTTCTTAGAAATCAGAAAGATCTAGTAGGGCTTATACAATCAAAGACTCTTCTGGGTGACTACAACCTGTTGGGATCAAATGAATGCATAAGTCAAAGTAAAACTGCGCTAAGAGTTTTAACAGGGATCCTAACGGGACATTGTCGCCTGAATGGGCACCTGAAAAAGCTCAAAATAGTGGAGGAAGAAGAATGCAGATTTTGTGGAATGGAAGGAGAAACCTCCATCCCCATACTTTCCAACTGCACAGCCTTCCTGAATCCTTGAGCACAGCACCTGGATAGAAGAGGAACATTTACCTAAGTTGAAGCCTGAAGACATCATGAAATTCCTCCGGGAAATAGGACTAAAGGAACTACTAGTTTCTGAGACTCTCCGCAGAAACTGAGTAGAACTGAATAGAAGTAAGTAAAATACATACATACGTACATACAACTTACTTAATTCTCCAGTCATTTTGTAAACTACAACCATACAAATATATATTTCAAATATTCAAATGTCATCATATTCCCCAAAAACTTAACAAATCTACTTTCCGCACTAGTGCGTTAAAGTGGACTTTTACGCATGCTAGTAGTTTCACATATTTTTTTCTATAAAAATCTGAACGCTGAAGATAATACATTTTTTTAAATCGAATAAAACGATTTGGGTTTAAGAACCACCTTCTCGTCACCCTTCATACATTATTTGACCCTGAGGAGGTGGAAAATGAAGCCCAATACATTTTTTTCAAAAAAATAAAATATCAAGTTTTCCACACTCAGGAGATTTGTTTATACCAAACTTCAAATGTCGCACCACCCTAGTGAAGAAGAACTAGAATACGATAATGATGCACGATGGTTTTTTTATTTGATTGAACTCAGATCGTTAATTGTTAATGTCACTTGGAGTTAACAACTGAAATATGTTGGAGAGATCATGATGATGTGAATTGGCCATAGACAACGATCTATGTATATTGGTTTTCTATATGCAGAGTGGGCGATACCTCTTATTGGGTTTTTGGTGATGACGATATCAAGTAAAGGTAAACATAAATCCATATCCAATTCTATCGTAGACTGTATGTTGAATATAAAGTGGATAATTTAGCAACGAATCTAATAATATCTCTCCATGAGACCAGATGACCAAAATGAAGATCATCAAGTGGGAAAATATCTTGCGGTGCTCGATATTTTGTGTGTAATAATGCTGGTGTTTCCGCAAACAAAAATATGATGAATATGGTGATCAGTTAATTGGTAAGTGAAATTTTGTATTTTTTCAGAGACTGCAGTAATTTTTGACGCTTGAATGTGCCTGTAGAGGCTGGAGTTTTTGGGCCAAGGTTTTCGCTTAGGTAAATACTAAAAATGTGTATCGGAGAAAGGTTATGTATTTTGCTGGTACTTAGTGATTCCTCTGTTTTAATGAGGCAGGTTTTAAGTTTTCACCATTTATAGTCACCCAAACTTGGCTTTTAGGCTGATAGCTTGTCAGTTAGCTCTAAGAAGTAGGAAGATAAAGCTCTTGAAGAAAACAGGCTGGTACGGCTAGTGGAGTAAGCAGATAAGTACGTGGAATTGCACTGAACCTATCTATCCTTCACAGGCTGTAAATCCATATGTTATCTAATATTTTTTTAAATTTATTAAGTTATTATTTAATTATATTAGATGCTGAAAGTTAAATTCGTTCTTCAGTAAAATTAGGTGGGTGCTAGTTGAGAAACTGTAAGCTGATTACTTAAATAGTTGTGGTATTGAGTTTCAGCATTAAATTAATTTACTCGATTTGTTCCCTATCCTCATCCGATAAGTGAGCTATAGTTTTAGATTAATGCATACGTTGTCGAATTATTCGTCAAATACATGTTTAATACAGATTTTATATGTATTCCCACGTAGGTAATACATAAATATGGATGATGAAGCATGCAAATGTGTCCTCGATTTTCTAGGAATTGTGAGGATTTCTATTCACATTTTTTCCATTCTTTCATTTTATATTCGTATTAAATATTTCATACGTAGATCTTTCAGTATGTTGAAAGATGAAATCTATTTTCAATTCCTACAATAATAATTTTAACTCAAATTGGCTTATCTATTTAACCACTGGTCAGGATAAAAAAATACCTGTTATCATTGAGATTAGCGATATCGAAAACCTAAAATAAAAATCCCTTCCACTTCATATGATAAATCTCGCGTGTAACGATCTCATTCAAACCTATGAATTTTTGGGGAGCTAATGTTAATGAAGCAAACTTAATGGATTATCATTTAATTTATAACATACCTATTTTACCTTTAAAATCCGCTCGTCATCTCATTAGCCACTTCCAATTAAAAAAAATTGGAAGTAGCTAATGGGACGACAAGCGGATGCGATGGACCATGAAATGAACGTTAAGTTTGATAACCAAGATTATAAACCTAATCAAGCACTATTATAGGTACTCAATAAATGTATAATGGTCTATATTTCAGCCAAGCTGTTAGTCAGGAAGGTGAGTAAATAATAGCCATTTCATGCAAGCAAACTATACTTTATTAAAGTCTGTAAATGTATTACCTATTTATGGTCTATTCGAGAAGTTGTTGAAATACTATTACATTTTGAAATTGATAAATAAAACAAAAACTAACTGCTTGATGCTAGCTAGCTAGCTAACCATACATAGATTCCAAAGTTTTGCATCACCCTAAATATCCGAAAAAAAATGTGTTCATTATGAATGGATCAGAGATTAATCAAATAAGTAGTTTCAATGAAAAAAACCTGTACCTATATTTGTCAAAAAATTTTATTATCCAATAATAAACTTGCTTTAAACATAAAATGTATTCTTAGGAATTAAATATATTAAATAGAAATTGATTCTTTTTAAAGAAAAGGTTGAGTGAGAACCTGCGTGAGAACTTTTAATAAAGAGTATTTCCAATTTATGCAAGCTTGAAGTCGCCATTCTTCTTGGGCCGCATGAACAAGCTCTTGTACACTCCTGGGTGGATTTCTGCGTGCTGCCACTGCCCTGGCAAGCATGCCCCAAGCATGTTCTATGGGACTCATGTCAGGAGATAGGGCAGGCCAGTTCAAACGATTGATCCCTTCAGTTTCAAGATACTCCTTTACAGCTCTGGTCCGATGAGGTCGGGCGTTATGGTCCATAAAAACGAAGGAATTGCCAACAGCTGCGCGCCATAGTGTAGGATGTGAGGATGTAGAATCTCTCTGAGATACCTATCACCAGTCATCGTTCCCTCCACATGGATTAATTCTGTGCGATCATTTAACATGATACCAGCCCAAAACATAGCACTTCCTCCTCTGAAGGGCGGCACGGGGCGAGCATGGGCAAGCTGAGCAACTCTCGTTGGATCCCGCCACACATGTATTCGATGGCTATCTTGTACCAAACAAATCCTTGTCTCGTCGGAAAGAAACACCGAATTCCAAAATTCTTCAGGCAAGGCCGCGTGTTCTTGAGCCCACTGTAGTCGGCGAACTCTGTGCTCAGGTTGTAGTCTGGGCACTCTTATTGGTCGGCGACACCTCAAACCTGTCGCAAGTATTCGTCTTCGTAATGTCGAGATCGATACTTAAACTCCCAACGCATATCTCATATCTCTTTGAAGTGCTGGTATTGCCATGGTCGGGTTTCTTCGGATAGTTAAGTGGATATAGCGGTTCTGTCGCTGATTAGTAACACGCCTTCTACCGCTTCTAGGTCTATCACGAAGAGAATTGGTCTGGATATACCGGTTCCATACACGAGACACATCACTTTGCCAAACGCCAACTCTGTTTGCCACGAACCTTTGAGAATGACCTTCTTCAACTAAAGCCACTATTCTTGCTCGGTCAATCTCATTTATGACTTGACGATTCATGTTTGCACTTAAAATCGTAAAAATCAAATGCCTTGAATGTTAAAAATTGTTAGCGCAAAAAAATTCCTTCGCATCCGAAGAAGGTGATGCAAAACTTTTGAATCTATGTGTAGTAACCTTATTTATAGTAATTATTTGTAGGAATAACGTTTTGCTGGTGTACAAGATACAATCTTTTTAATAAATACAAAATGTCAACATTGAGCTATGAATAGATGCCAAGATGATAGTATCATACTATTATAACGCCTTATAAATTTGAAAATCACTTTCCAAAGAGTACACCGCTCACTAGAGTACAAACATCTACTTCTCGGGCTATGTGCCCCGACAGACAATGAATTACACTTCCAAATATAAGGGGCTTGAGGTATCTTCACGATATAAGATATGACCAATCATTCTGGTTTGTAATTGGAAGTGACAATATCACTTGCATATCGGTTACGGCGTATTTGCCCCTCATCAGTACAAGGTAGATATCATGCGTCCTGAAGCTCTGAGAGCATTTTTCTGTACTGTGAATATGTATGATACTATAATATTGACATCTATTGACAGCATGCATTACTTGAATATAATAATTGTTACAGGAAAGAACTGAAAAATTTGAGTTATCACATTCCAGTGTCACAATAAAGAACAGATTTTCTACTCGTGAAAACGCATTTTAAAAAATGGAATAAACTTATATGTGGTATCCCATTTATCTGAAAACCTTATTCGTCATTACTGTTTTATACAATTTCGCGCTTCTCGCTAACCTATCAATCCAAGATTGTTGATCCCTTTTTCGAACCTTCAACATCGCTATGCCAATTCGTATATAAAATTAAGCGAGCATGGACATGATAATAACAAAGTTCGCAGCACATCACGGGATAGATGCCATTATCAAAATAACATGACGAGAGAGAGAGAACGGCAACGAGATTCGGTGGTGTACCTAAAATCAATGAACGCCATGCGCGATCTGAGAACAGGATAGGACTTTAAGGGATCAGTTAACATCCCCAAAAGATGAGAAGTTAGTTATATTTGAAAATAAGAATATTCATTCATATACAATGGGGACGCTTAGGTTGGAGTGGAGTTGGAGTGGAGTACACTGGATGTACGAATGACGTCATCACTTTCGCGACATGACATGATTTTCATTTTTTAATTCCTTTCTTTCTCTCATCCTTATGCCTTATCAGGCGTCGTATTGGAGTTCTTCCTGTACCCATTTTTTCCATTCTTTTCTGTCCCTGGTTATTGTGCCTGGCTAATGCATAACTTTCCTCGCAATTCTATCTTGCTTCATTCTTACTAGGTGGCCAAACCAGTTTAATTGTTTCTTTTTAAAATTTGATTTTATCGGCTTTTGATTAGTTATGCTTCTGATCTGATTTTTTCGTTCCTTTTTTTAAATGAAAGAAACTAATTTTCCTACGACCGTGCGTTTTAACCCACTTTCCCGCACGCATTTTAATTTTGAAAGTAAAATTATGCAAATTTTGACCTTATAAGATAGTTTTTTACTCCGGAAGCTATAACTATTGTTACAACAGGTAAATAAATATTCACGAAAATAGCCCTGTTCATTCTTTGAAGTAGTGTCACAAAACAACTATCAAACCACCCGGGTTTGATATAAGAAAAATATATCAAATAAAATTCTTCCATCTACAAATGACTTAAAACCGTTGCCGTCACCTTCATCGTCATTTTTATGTGACCTGCAACCGATGCCATCCTCGTCGACGTCATCTATACTTACCAGTTAACACCAAATAACAATAATAATAATAATAATAATAATAATAATAATAATAATAATAATAATATATATATATTTCAGAAAATGCTAGCATTTACAAAAAAAAATTATAATTGTTAACAGAGAATGAAATGACGTCACAACTTTAACATTTAAGGGAAAATTAGTTTAAATTTGCATGTAAATAATCATTAATGCAATACGGCTCAATGTCAACAAGAAGTTTTTTAGTTTCCTTCTTAAATTTATTGCTGGATATTAAGGTTTTTATTCGTAATGGTAATTTATTGTAGAATTTAATTGCCATATATATTGGAGATTTTTCAGTTATGGTTAATCGGTGATGTGGATAAATAAAATTATTTCTCCTGGTGTTATAGCTGTGTTTCACACAGCATGCCTCAAATATTTCTTTATTTTTAAAAAGGTACATTAAACATTCAAATATGTATAATCCATACAATGTGAGAATTCCATTTGTTTTAAATATGGATCTGCAAGAATCCTTAAAATTCATGCAATTTATTATGCGAACCGCCCTTTTTTGTACTATAAATACTTTTTCCGAGTAGCTATAACTACCCCAGAAAATAATGCCGTATCTTAAAATGGATTCAAAATTAGCAAAATAAAGGATCTTTGATGTTTCTTTATTTAAATATTTGGTAACAACCCGTAACCCATAAGTAATACTGCTCAGTTTCTTCGATGTCTCATCAATGTGCTGTGACCAATTTAAACGTTCATCAACAAAGACCCCTAAGAATTTTGTATATTTCGATACCTTAAAATTAACTTTATCCTCCAATTCAACAACCTCAGGTCCATATTCTATTGGTATAGTGTTGAAGAGTATAACGTTGGTTTTTGATTCATTTAAAATCAGTTTATTTTTTGTGAACCACTCCTTTGTCTTTTTAAATAAATTGTCACAGTTTTTTATTACTTCTGGATATGTTTCTCCTCCTACCAAAAGGTTATTATCATCAGCATATACTGTCATAAATTGATTATTATTAAAATTCATTTGACATAAGTCATTTATGTAAATCACAAAGAGCAAAGGGCCAATAATGCTCCCTTGTGGTATTCCAATATTTGTGGTAATTACAGTAGATTTGCTACTTTGAGGGCCGTTACGAATACATACTCTTTGTTGCCTATTGCACAAGTAGGATTGGATCCACTTCAAGAAATTGTCTCTCACTCCGTATTGATCTAATTTAATTAATAAAAGTTGGTGGTCAAGACAATCATATGCCTTTGATAAATCAAGAAACATACCCATTGCTAAGTATTTTTCTTCCATTAAATTTACTATGTTCTCTGTGAATTGAGATATTGCTGTTTGTGTAGATTTTCTACTTAAATAACCATGTTGATTATTACTAAAAATTTGACATTTTTCAAAAAAGGTTATCAAATTGTGACTCCACTGGACCGGCAATTTTAAGTAATTTACAGAATGCAACAAAAAGTTGTGTTTCTAATGGTAATATTTATAATTATTAATAGTTTTTGGTTGAAGCTTGTATGTTGAAATGAAATAACTTTCGAAAAATGAGTTGATATACTTTTTTGTATATACGGTCGTAGAAAAAATAATGTTCCAAACTCATGCGTAAAGTGTCTTTCCCGCCCTAGACCCGCCGGAACACCGCTCTGCGTCGTTCGGGTCAACTACAGTCGCGTGCGGGAGAATATCACTTTTCGCACTTGTTAGGGAAATAACTATTTTTTCTACATTTTGAATTCCAAAAAACAAAAATATATCATACTTACCGTCTAAAGCATTGGTTTGTAAATTAGACAAATATAACATAAAATTTTAATTTTAAAATTTTCTGGAAATAGCTGGACTTATTAATTTTTAGTTTTTATTGGAAGGGGAACTCAATCAAAACAAGCGAAACTTGGCAAACGTCGTCTTTGGAATGGAAAAAGAACTACCTCTATTGAATATGATACCCCTCTTCCCAAGCATGTTTGCAAACATCTGATTTAATGAACTCCCTATCTTGAGTATATCTTTTTTGTTCATTTATACGGATTTTCCATGGTCTAGATGTTACACCTATATAAAATTTTCGCATTCACAGAATATTTCTCAATAAACTGTATATTATTGAGAAATATTCTTTATTTATTTTTTAGTTTTAGTTAAAGTAGATCTCAACGTATTGTTAAATTTGAAGCTAGTTCGAATATTGAATTGATTACCAATTTTCTTTATTCTTTCTGATAAACCCTTAACATACGGTATTTTGTTAATTATATTAGTTGAATGATTATTATTATCGTTATTATTGAATAGATGAGGCTTTTACTTGATGTAGATCCATACTAAATTATGAAATCAAACAATTTTATTTTGTTAAATCTACATTATATTTTAACCTTAAAGTTGTGTTTCGTTTCGCTAATAGCTAACAGCTTGGCACGATATTTTAGCTTGCTTCACTGGTACTACGAGACAATTAGATAACTTCATTACTCACATTAACTCTATACATAAAAATATCAAATTTACAGTGGAAATTGAACAAAATAGGTCCATAAACTTTCTAGATCTTACAATTTCAAATATAAATAATAGACATGACTTTTCTATATTTCACAAACCATCACATACAGACATTACAATTCATAATAGTTCAGTCCACCCAATCAGTCATAAATTAGCAGCTTTCAATAGTATGATACATAGACTTTTAACAGTTCCATTGAATATTGACAATACAATAAAGAACTAAATATAATAAAACAAATAGCGGTTAATAATAATTACGATCCAAAATTAATTCACAACATCATAAATAAAAAGATACGAAAACATACTCTAGAACAAGTATTTCCTTCTGATAAAAACAAAAATAACCAATTCAAAAGCTTAACTTACTTTGGAATACCATCCTTTTGAAACTTTAGACTTGAATATTTGCTTCAAAACCGACAACAATTTATCCAAATTCATTAAAAACAACAAATCCAAATTTTCTAAACTAAATAAATCAGGAGTTTATAAATTAAAATGTGGTAATGACGACTGGATAAAATTTATATAGGTAGAACTTTTAGGAATTTTACTAGAATTTCAGAACACAAACGTATTTATGACAACCAAAAATCATATTCCAACAATTCAAATCATTTATTAGCAAACCAACTCTCTTTCGATTCAAATTTTGAAATTTTGCATATAGAACCTAAATCCTTCAAATTAAATCTTTTAGAAGCCCTTAGAGATAACTAAAAACAAATATTCAGATAATCTTCTTAACGACCAACTTGATATTAACAATTCTCCCTTATTAAACCTTTTTACCTAGAAAAGTTCCTGTAGAAGTGTTGTGAATGAGTTTCCAGGTAAACGTGTTAAATACTTTAGTTAATCCCATATTTAGACAAATTCATTTCATTTCCTTGTAAATGGATTATAAATTTATTGTTAAATATCCGTATAATTTAGTATTAAGGCACTGTATAAATTGAAAATTTCTCATTATACCTCCATTCGTTTGAAAAAGCTACTGTGTTAGCGAAACGCGTCACAACTTTAAGGTTAAATATAATGTAGATTTAACAAAATAAAATTGTTTGATTTCATAATTGTCATTATTAGCTATAGATATTAACAATGAGCCATTCTGTAGGATAATCATTGTTATTTAAAAGTGACATTAGTAAAGTTTCCTCTTTCATTAATACATTATCTCTTTACGCTTATAAAATGATTGGATTTAAAATTTATCACAAAAAAGTGTTGTTTTTCAATTTTTGATTATTTCCTATTTTTTGAGCTTCAAAATGTTGTCTGTAAATATTTGATAAAATTAGTAGTAGTAGTATAGGCAAGAGACAAGACAAGACCAAAATGATGTTAATAAAAATTATTCAATTGAAAATATGTCTTCGTTAAACATAATTTTGATTATCTTATTTACGCTCAATTAACAATTTGGTTCGTTCTAATTTTGATTTGAGAAGTTCCATATTTTTTTGGATTAGAACATTTGTAAAAAGACTAACTACTAGTTAATGGTTGAAATCTGATAGCTTTTTAAAAATAAGTCTAAATACCCTATAAAACCATTGGAGCGTGCACTTCACTAAATCCCTTTCCTTTGAATCCCTTTCCTTGTAATAAATAATATTGTTAAAATTTCATACAAAAAAGATTTAATTTTACATTTTATCGATAATATGATCTTCTGTGAATGGATCTTTGACAAAAAATTGCTTGCAGTCCTCAAAATATTATTGATGATTTTTTCACTAGTGTCAGAAAATTAATTGTTCTTGATAACACTGAATTGAAAAATATAAAAAATATTGTAGTTTAATTTCCCAAAATAATCAACAAAAATAATACTGAACATACCACAAGAGACATATAGAAGATTGTGTGTTGTTATTTTATTTTCAGTATCCAATTTTATTCAGCTGACTCAAATAAACTTAAATGTCCTTTTACACCCCGTATCACAAATAGCACCAGTTTAATGACACCACTTATCTCCCGACGGTGCTATTAATTGATAAGTTTTTTGAAGGGCTGTTCTCTAAACGGTTCTTGAAACACGAAGGATTTATTTTCAATTAAATGTTGTATAGAGGACTAAAAATAACATTTCTGTCTATTTAATTCATTTGATGCGAACCATAACAATAGTAACAATACGAGCTTCTACAAACTATTCTTGAAACCAACGGAATACTTTCAGAAATCCACTTTCTAGGAATGTCCTGGTAGAACAAATAATTTGGGATCTCATTACTCATATAACTTCAACAGCGACATATTTCAACTCCTTATGGATCCCGAGATACGTTGAAATTAACGGCAATGAAGCAGCAGTGAAAGATGTACCAATTCCTCTTGAAGAGGCTATTAAAAATATAAAATCAACACTGTACGAAAAGTGGCAACTCCTATTAAGGTTACTTAGAAAAATGGAAACAACGACTGAGCGTAGAACAAATTTTTATTTGCCATAATATTTTTTGCCAGAAATCTATTGTTTACTAACAATACTAACGATAAAATACCATTATTAGTTGATAATTATCCTAATAACTAGATGGGATGAGGTGACAGTTCAGTCTATAAAATTAAACGTGGAGATTCTTCAATACCTATATTTACAAAAATATCCATGTATTTAGTTGAATCGAATAAAAAGGGAACTATTTTTCAAAAACTGTGACTGACACACACATACAGTCGACCATCAACAGGGACATAGACTCTTCTTCATTTCTTTTGCTTATAACAATTTAATTTGAAAACGGGTCATAAGGAAGAAGTTTGTTTTGACAATATGCTTTAACTTTCAGGCAATATAAAGGACCTACCTACTGTTTTTGTTCGTTACAAATTTATAAGGACGAAGTCGCGACTATAAGCTAGTTTATAATACGTTCGCAATTTCAGTTTGATTTCTTGGTTCTACTATTTCAAATCAATATTTCACATGAATAATGAAATAAGCCTCTCTGCGCACTATGCTTTTTATTTCTTATCGCTCGAATTAATTTGATTTGTCCATACCACCCAGTGTATCATAGTAAAAATGAAATGCTATACGTCAAAAAGATATCCTATGATAGTTTTGACATAAGAAATCCATTTCATTCGGTGACGAAGTTGATCCTAGTTGAATTCTCATTGATACAGACATTAACTACAGACTAATTAGAAAGGCTAAAACGCGGCATCACGCACGTGTTTGGAGCGATCGATATGTAATCATCACATTTTTTGCTTAGTGATATTTTTGTAGTAATTGAACAGTTGAAGAAAATTTTCAAACGAATTTATCGCTGAATCAACAGTTGAAAAATCTTTAATTTTCTCCGTAATTTCTACTGAACGGCTGAGTAAGAATAATTATCTGCTTTTTTAGGAATACATATTTCATTTGACATCAACTAAGATACAATGGTTCAAAAATTTGGTGGAGATAAAAAGTAATATTTCCAAGTGAAAGGAGTCAAGCTGTTACAATATCAACCTTATCCATGACCATTATCCGTGTAGTTCGTTATGTGATGGTTATTCTGCTAAGCAATCCTAGTTCTGTCTATCCACTCATACGCTCCGGCACCAAAATTTCTCACATCGTCCATCACCCATTTACCTTCCTACTTTTCTCAAACGTTCTCAGTTCGCATAGTTTCCATTCTCAGTAAAATTGGCGATTTCTTCTTCGTTCAAAACCTCATCAACTCTTCATCACGCTGTTCAACTCAACTCCAAACACTAAATCTACGCAATCTCCCATCCAAGTGCTGCTCTCAGAAGCAACTTCTAAACAAAAACGAAATTGCAATAGGCCAAATCTCCTACCTTTTTTTGTGTGCTTTGGAAGCCGTTCTGATGCCTATTGGCTTATTGTACTCTACTCCCACATTTAGTCCACCCATCCAGTTATCCCCGTACCTTCGAGTAGACGATATAGGTCCATTGGATGTGTGCCATATACTTCAGGTGGCACATTAGCTTCTCCGAAGATTGTTTGTCTCCTTGGGTCCAGTGCCTCACAGTCAGATAAGATATGGGTTACGGTCTCGGTATCCATGCCACAAAGTCTGCAGCTGAGGTCCCCGTTATATAACCCTATTTTATGCAGGTGATCTTTTACCTAACCTAACCTGACCTGACCCGTAAGATAACCTGTAATGATTCTTAGCTTATTCCTACTGATATTCAGTAGTTCTTCGGCCCGTTTCACACATGTGTCACCTATGAAGGTTTTACTGTGTACCTGCTTTGGAGTGTTCCTCCACTGAAGTCTATGTTGGCCTTGTACCCTTTGTATTCGCCCTTGGACTACCTTCTTTGTGGTCCCAAGAGCTGGTTCTGGTCCAACATATGCTGTTGCTGAACCTCTTCGCTCGAGTTCATCAGCTTGTTCATTTCCAGAAATGCCGTTCTGTCCCGGCAACCACACTAATCTTATTTTAATGTGGTCTGCTAGTTCATTTAGTTCTTTCTGGCATTCTTCTACCAGTCTGGATGTTACCTGCAAGGGCTGCCTGGCTGTCAGTTAGTATGTTTATCCTATGAGTGTCAGTCCTATGTTTGTTAATTCTGACACATTCTAAGATAGCATAAATCTCTGCCTGGAATACAGAGGTATGTTCTCCTAGTGAGAAGGAGCATCTTGTGTTTCCCATTTCACTATACACCCCTGCTCCTGTCCCTTCCCCAATCTGTGACCCGTCTGTGTACCAGGTCTCTCCTCGGGGAAACTTCAGTGTGCTTGGGTCTTGCTAGTCCTTTCTGTGAGGTATTTCTACCTCATATTTGGGACTGGGGAGAAGTTTGGTGTCCATATAGTATGTTTTCATATTTAAGATGGCTCCACTTATGATGTCCTTAATGGGTGTCCTGATCTATTTAGTTGCTCAGGTTGCTTTGCTGCCTGAAAAGTCCCATCCTTGCTTCCACCATTATCATAAGGTGTGATGGAGGAAGGCCAAATAAGGCTTCTAGTGCTGCCGTTGGCCCGCTTCTCAGGTACCCTGCAATACTGAGACAAGCAAGTCTTTGTACCTTGCCTAATCCCATCATTGCATTCCTTTGTGTCGTTTATGTCGCATATGTTATTGTGGGTTTAACCACTATACTGTATATCCAGTGTATCATTTGTGGACTCAACCCCCATGTTTTTCCACAAGTTCGCCTTGCTATCATTAATGTGATTTCCGATCTTGTTGCTACTTTTTCCATTTGTATGTATCCATGTATCTATGTATCCCTCTATTCCAACAATATACTGCTTCTAGGAAAAGCAGCCCCACCAAACAACATAACTTTTCATTTGTCATCTCCAACGTCAATGAAAATATCTCTACCGACGATATATCTGATCTGCTTTAATACCCCCAAATCAATTACAAAAAGTTGTAAAATTATCTTTAACGCAACAAACTCTTTCACCTCCCACTACCCTAATCAGAATCATCACCTACTCTCGTTTTTCATCACGGCCTACTGATGTCAATCTTCCAGTGCCGACCCACTTTCTCCAGTTCCAATATATAATGTACTCGCTGTACAACTATAGGTGTCACTACGCCACCGAATGTAAAACCAAACTTTACTCTGGCTAAAACTGTGGAGGTCACAGTCAAAGCTACGATAAAATAAAATGGCAAGGCAAAAACTCAAAGGCCTTGTTGCAGGAACTGTGGTGGCAACCATGCCACTTACGACCCAAAATAATCGAAAAGCAAGTTCCCTCCTCAAAACAAAGAAACATCTCTTGATGAAATGACGAATTGTCTCAATTACCGTCCTACTGCAATCACAATTACTCTGTCCAGGAACAGGGCTACAAGGTATATTTAAGCTCACATCAACCAAAAGCATCCCGAACCTTCAGATTATCTCGTTAAAGCACAACGAAAACACTAAGAGCTTGACGTTAAGCGTATGGAAAATGCTACCAACAAACTGTTACTAACGAGACTATAGAAATATTTAATTTAAAAACAAGTATATAGTAGCGATTTAAATTTTAGTTGGCAATTCTGCAGACTTCTGTTTCACACAACACTTCTTAGCATTAGCCTAGTTTACACCGACAACTTGGTACGCGGGCCAAGCACCAAATTCGTACTATATCAGAACCAAAAATATTTAGTTCGAACGGTGTAAACGCTTGCGGACTAAGCTGGTCCGATCTTGGTTCGGTACGCGCCAGCAGAGGTACCGAACTAAATTTGGTCCGGATTTGGTTCGAGGTCAATTGGTGTAAACTCAACCGGAACAAGACTCAAGACTTACCAGTAGTAAATTATATTTATTTGGCAAAAAAGAGTAAAAGTGTAAAGCCTTTCCTGAATATTCAATTTTGTTGTTGTTTGTTAATTTTCAATTTTTGTTTGTTTGTTATGAGGATTTGATTTTTTGGTTATGTTATGAAATTTAATTTGACAGCTTTGACATTTGACGAACTGCAGGCGCACACATTTAGTTCGCGCGTTGCAAAACGGTGTAAACGAACTAGAACCAAGCATTGGTGCTACCGTACTATCCCCACCCACTTAGTCCTATCGGACCGTACTAAACGTTTATGGGTGTAAACTAGGCTATTGACATCAGGGCCCGTATTCTTAAGGGACTAGTGGGAATCTAACCAATGAGATTGATGCATTACGGGTTGCCTGAAACGAGAGAGATTCAATCTCTCATGGTTCGGACCGATAGAGAATCTCGCCAAAAGTGGTGAGAAGCTTAGAAACATGCGTATTGGACTTAGTCCGGTGATATTGCAGATCTCACTATTGCCTTTAAAAATACGAAAAATTTGAAACTCTCATGTTTTAGGCAACCATGCAATACACCTATCTCATTGGTGAGATTCTCACTATACCTCATTTAAAAACCAGGAGGAGTGATTTGAATTTAAGTTGGCAATTCTGTAGACCTCTGATTGGTCAGATTCAGCCCAGTTTCACACAAAACTTTTTAATATTGACATCAGCTGATAGTTTTCATTTTTGATAACTCTGACAGATAAATAAATAAATATTGGATGAAAAACCAGAAATATTCTCAAGCAGTGGGTACATTATTACTTTACATTTTTTTAAAGTAGTAAATTCGGTTTAGCGAGTATTAAGGGAATACTGAAGTAGAGGAACATTATATAGTGCAGAAAATATTGGTGGAATACCAGGACTTTTGAAAAATTGTGATGAGTGAATAAAAAATGTCGTTCGAAGAACAAAAATGTTATCTGTGCTGGACAAAATTTTGCAAGCTTCAAAGAAACGTTCAGACTTTCTTGAAACAAATTAAATTTATCTGTGTCACCTTTTGACGAGTCAAATGTAGGTACTATTTATTTGTTATATACATATTTGGGAAGAAATCGTCAAAGTTCATCGGAAGAACATGCCATGGAAGAAATAAAACAATAAAGAAAAGAATGGGTTTGGTAGAAAATATATTATTGGTTTTTGAAGTTGAAAAGAAGGAAGGAGGAATCTCAGAAGTATTTGAAAAGTGGTTTATTACACTTAATCCGGCAACATGAAGATAACTGTTGGAAATGTTTAAATTAATACTGCATATTGCTCTGCAATGCTATTATTTTGTAGTATTGTTATTGCCAGAACATTATCAATTGTCATATTCTTTTGAATTTAATTGTAATAAATATAATTAAAGTAACTTGACTATCTGTAATTCTGCACCATCAACAATGACCATAATTTGTTTGTTGTCGATGTGAATCTGAATCTTCTTATGTTTGAATAAGAAACGAAACAGGAAAAAGTCTTACATTTTGTTTAATACGTAGGTACATATGAAAAATATAGGTACTGCAGATCAGAGGAGAAATCGACTTATGACTAATGTATTTGCTATCAAGGCATATTTAATATATTTGGAACACGACGGTTGACTACGTTTTCGGAACACACCCTTTAGTAACTAATGTGGTAACTTTTAGTGGTGTGAGTAAGGCTTTTCAAATTACTCCCCCTGGTTTTTAAATGAACAATAGTCCCTTAAGAATACGGGCCCAGCTGATAATTTGCATTTTTGACAATTCTGACAGATAAATATACTTATGTTGGAATTCTGAGAACATCTGTAAGATCTATAAGCGGAAATCTGTAAGAGTTACAGAAAAGGCGATTCCAACCTTACCTGTTCTGTTACTTACAGATTCGTTAATATTTACGGGCTAGACATCTGTCACTGTAAGCAGTACAGGTTGTGGTACAGAACGTTGTATTATTATTTTTATCATTTTTCGTGATGTATTATTGAAAATTGTAGAGTATTTAGTTTTATTTGTGATTTTCAAGTGATTATTAAGTTTTTAAGTAAACATCATTGACGTTAGTATGAACGGACAATTAAATATTTTCGCCGGTATTCGGTTGGAAGAGGATAAGAATCGGTTTGTATATATTTTTTATGGTATTTTATAAAATACACTTTCCATATTTCCAGAAATCATAATATGAGAATCTAACGAAGACCCTTGAGGGATCAATTAAATTCGTTTAATATGCCAGATAGGCATTTTAGACAAATGTTTCGGTTGGACAAGAATAGTGTTAAATTCTTCTCATGTTATGGAGAAAAATTTAGGAATTTCCTTTGTAGTGAAAGTAATATTAATCAATGAACAGTCTTTCTACAATGCATTCAAATAATTGCGCCACTAGCGCTTCCCACTTTTTTATTAAATAATTGGGATCTAAAGTGGGGTTTACAGTATAACTACGAAAAATGTAATCATTTTCCATAAATTGTGAGTATAACT
>CAJUYI010000509.1:119592-151843 GCA_910591695.1 Galerucella pusilla
ACGCATTGAGATTGCAAAAATAGCACACAAAAATTAATCACTAGCTGGCGCATGTTATGATCACCAAATTATATTTGACAGAGTTCTAAAGTTCACCTATTGTATGGTATTAGCTCTCCGGAATTCTTAATTGTATCATAATTTTATGATAGCATGAATAATGTTTTTTTCTACGAACGTGCGCTTTAACCCATTTTCCCGCACGCATTTTAGTTTTGAAATCAAATTTTGACCTCATTAGTTTCTTACTTCGGTAGTTATAACTATTGTTACAACAGGTAAATAAATATTTACTAAATATATCGAATAAAATTATTTCATCTACCGTTGCCGTTGCCGTCACCGTCATCGTCATTTTTATGCGACTTGCAACCGATGCCATCCTCATCGACGTCATCACTTAACACCAAATAACTCGACTGGACCGGCAATTTTGAGTTATTTACAGAATAAAACAAATTGTGTTTTTAATATTAATATTTAGAATAATTAGTGGTTTTTAGTTAAAGTTTTGTATATGTACCTATGTTGAAATAAAATAATTTTTGAAAAATGGGTTGGTATACTTTTTTGTATATACGGTCGTAGAAAAAGTAGTGTTCCTAACTCATGTGTACTGTGTCTTTCCCGCCCTTGACCGCTTCCCCGAACTCCGCTCCTCGTCGATCGCCCGAACTCCGCTCCTCGTCGATCGTGTCGCGTGCGGGAAAGTATCACTTTCCGCACTCGTTAGGAAAATAACTAGGGGAAAGTGGGCACCCTTCGTACATGGGGCACATTCGTACAACACCGCCACTGGTCAAATGTCGCGCGCAATCGCGAGTACTCTTGCAGTCTACGGTCAACGATCAGTCGACGTCATTTCACTCCAGTCGCCAGTCGCCCAGCGGCCAGTGAAGTAAGAGCATTGAATGTGTTTCAGCAGTGCATGAGTAACTTCGATTGAAAGGTTTACAAGTCCCATAAATCTTAAAATTTATTTGTGATCTAGACAAAATATTTTTTCTGGGTAAGTGAATACTGTCCTTAATATGATATAACATCAAATTTGCATGTATTCATAACACGTTTTTCTGTAGAAAATTAGCAAACAACCGGTTCATTTTGGGCAGATTCATACACATTCATATACCCCTTTTATGTCAATACATTTCCTAATTTTTTTTACAGAACAATGGTTCGAAAGTATGAAAAGAAGGGTACAAGAAATAGTGAAGTGGATGAAGAGTCACTGTCCTTAGCCGTGCATGAAGTAATGTAGGACAGTTGTCTTACAGGAAAGCAGCAGATAAATATAATATTAAGCCAACAACCCTACAAAGCCGCATACAAAAAATTAGAAGTAAACTTGTTGTGGATGAAAATACACAACGCACCTTCAATTCAAAATATACATCAACACAAGTATTTTCAAAAGAAGAGGAATCTCTTTTAAATGAATATATTGTGATATGCTCAAAATGCATCATGGGATAACATTCACACAAGTCAGGAAATTGGCTTACGAGTTTGCAACAGCCAACAATATTGCACATCCATCAAGTTGGGATCAGAATAAGATGACGGGAAAAGATTGGGTGCATGGTTTTCGGAAACGCAATGAAAATTTAAGTTTAAGAAAGCCAGAGAACACGAGTGCTGCCGGGTCTTTTGGTTTTAATAAAAAAGCTGTGAACGAATTCTACAAAAATCTAGAATCACTTTACAATAGATATAAATTTTCTTCAGACAGGAATTTCAATTTTGATGAGTCCGGAATATCGACCGTACTAAGTACACCTAAAATTTTGGCAGAAAAAACGCAAAAACAAGTGGGTCAATTAGTTTCTGCCGAGAGAGAAGAACTTGTAGAAGTTCTGAAACATCTACAAAAATGTACGAGTTCATCTATAAAACACCCTATTATGTTGCTTTGTGACAACCAGGAAAGTCACGTTTCATTTCCAGCTATCAACTATGCCCGTGAAAACGGAATAAACTACCTTTCATTTCCGCCACACACATCCCACCGTTTGCCGTCCCACTTCTTACATTTGGAGGTACCATATCAGCAAGTGGCAACACAAACCCTCCTCTATTTGTGTTTCCTCGCGTTCATTTTAAGGGCGCTCCAGAAGCCAGTATGGAAAGAGCTCCTGATGGCAGTATGGGAGTGGCTAATAAAAGTGGCTGGATTAATTCTGATATCTTTGTAGAAGTTCTGAAACATGTACGAGTTCATCTACAAAAAACCCTATTTTGTTACTTTGTGACAACCACGAAAGTAACTTTTCATTTCCAGCTATCAACTATGCCCGTGAAAACGGAATAAACTACCTTTCATTTCCGCCACACATCCCACCGTTTGCAACCATTGGACGTGGGTGTATTTGGTCCGTTTAAATCAAAATTAAAAACCGCGTTTAACGATTGGCATGTAAATAATCCTGGTAAAACGCTTAATATATACAATATTCCAAAACTAGCGAAAATAGCTTATTTTAAATCATTCACATCTAAATATATCTTGAGCGGATTTGGTAAGCCTGGGATCTGGCCATTCAATACACTGGCGTTTAGTGATGAGGAATTTGCCCCAGTTCAAGTCTATCAGTCTGCTGAATCTACTTCAGACACCAAAGACATTTCTCTCTCTGTGGATCGAACCACTGATATATCCATTCAAGATGTCCCTCAAACACCAATAAATTGCCTAGAAACCTCAAAGGAGCCAACACTTCAATTAATAGAAACTCCACTAGCACCACAACCAACCAAATCCTCTACCTCTAAGTTAATAACTCCAGAAATGGTTCGTCCATATCCTAAAATTGAAAAGAAAATTCAAACAAAGAAGGGAAGGCAGCCGGGAAAGTCTCGCATATACACAGACACACCTGAAAAAGACAGAATAGAGGAAATGGAAAAAATTAAAATAATTAAGAAAACGGGAAAAGAAAGGAGGTTCAAAGCTAAAGAAAAAAACGAGCTTTATCTTTTTTAAATGACACAGACATTGAAACATCAAAACTGACTCATAAAAAAACAAAAACGATCTCTGAGAGTAGCGATTCCGATGTTAGTATTAGTTTGCGAGAGAGTTCCATATCAAGTGTGGATGTTCTTGATGAGATGGAAACCGAAGAAAGGATTGAAGTAGTTCCAGAAAATATAAGCGATTCAAAATTCATTTTAGTGAAGTTCGAAAAAAAGAAAAATGTTTTATATTATATAGGACAGGTTCAAAGTCACTTCAGTGAGACAGAAAACAAAGTTTCATTCTTAAGAAAAAAATCATCTTCATGGACGTTTATTTTTCCAACTGTAACAGACGAAGGAATGGTTGGCATTGCAGATATTGTATTAATACTACCAGAGCCAGTTTCATCTACTACTGCAAGAACCTCTAATCTTTTCAATTTTTTGGTAGATTTAACCTCATTTAATTTTCAATAAATACTATTTATTATTATAATTATTTCTGATTTCATTGGTATGTAAATTTAAGTTTTGTGTTTTCTTTGTTATACTCATTATTATAGATTTTTATTATTATTATTTTTGTTCTTTTTGGTAAAATTTTTTTTTTGAAAAATGTGTACGATCCTACCCCATAGTGTACTAAGCTACCCCATATAATGTACGAAAGCGCCCCATTCAAGGGGTACATTCATATATTCTCCCACTTTTTTTCAAAGTTACCTAGAAGAAATTGTTTGTGTTTTATCGACATTTTTTGTCAATTGTACAAAGTTAAATGTATGTACCATAAATTGAATTGAATTGAAAAAGAAAACAAATATACGATTTATCTCAAGTCGGCATGGATGAGAACAAAAACTGTACGAAGGGTGCCAACCTTCCTTATGTAAACTTCTGTATCTATGAAAATGACTACTATTAGAAAAAATATCAGAATTACCGTTGATAGTAATATTTTCCACAATTATCTTATCAAACTCTGCTCCTCGGCATAAGCGTCCACCATCTGTGGTATATAAATAATCGGCATGGCTGACATTATTTAGAGTTCCAGAAATTTCTAAATTCTTCACTTCTACTTCATCAAAATTCAGGCTTGAATTGATAAACTGATTGCCTTCAAGTTTAATTAAACTGTTTTCTAGCTCAGTTATATTTGTATTCTCGTATGTGCCGTGAACAAAGAGTTTTTGAATTTTCACACTTGCATTAAATACATTGAAATTGAGTTCTTGATTTGTGTCTTGAGTTACAATCGAACTCAAGTTAATGTTACTGATGAAGCCGGAATCAATTTCAAGTCTGGAAGCTTTTAAGCCTGCGGGAAATTTCTTCAAACCAGAAATAGTTGCATTTAAATTATCCTAAAAATAAGTTGAAATTATACGTCTCAGTTAAGCTTTATTAACTAGGGACAAGTACACAAATTCGTTAAGGTGCTATCCATACGGTTCACTTTTCGTTCATTTTTGTCTTTCACTTGGCATCTTTCACTCGAAATGATACATCTGAACTCAAAATGCAACAAGAGTGCTGAATGAATTCATTAATGAACCGATCCAACGATGTTGGATTTTTTCATTCGGTATCATTCACTCCGTCAGAATGAACGAAAAATGAACCGTCTGCACACGAAGAGAACGTTCACTCGGATTAAACTGATTCCGAGATGCACTACATCACCCGACGACATATTTTGAAGAAGAACCGATGAATGTTCTTTTCTTTGTCATTCACACTAAGTCGTGTGAACATGGAATGAAAGAATAATGAAGCATTCACTTTGGTGAATATTCACTCGACTGAACCGTCTGATATCACCTTAAAGGTGTTCCACATATTATCCTCTACTTTAAGAACTATTCTCGCTTATAACTTTTAAGATAATATTTCCTCTAAAATGTCTCACTTACATAATAGACGAGATCCTGGAGTGATAAATTATAATCTTTTCGATTGAAGTTACTTTCAATGAAAATGTTTCCATTAACTTTCAAGTTTTTAAAACGAGCATCAGCTTTAATTACATTAGAATCTAGCAGTGATTGGTTGGGTAAAAAGTCATTCACGAGGTTTCCAACTATTTTTCCATCGACCTGTAAAAATTGTTATTTATACTATAAGGTGAGTAAGTAATATTTACTAGTCGAGAACGATCAATAAAGTTCGAGATATGATTGATTTGTATAACAGGCAAATGGATATAGAATTAATACTTCAAGGAATAGTGCCAAACAAAGCAGCAAAAACCGTGCTTTTGGCGTACTTTCACGAAAATTTTGCTATACTGAAGTCTCCTTCAAGCTTATGGTGTGAATATTCAATGCTGAAGTCAACCCCTTTCATAAAAGAAAACATAAATATTTCCAAGTATCCTAAACTTCGGGCATTTTTAAAAATAGGAAATGACGGATGAAACCCAAAAATCTAATATGTTTGACAGGGAATATGTGAATAAATTCCTGCTTGAAGCCGCCGTTTGATATTTATATAATGATGCAGGTTGTAATGGTGATGGGAATTGCTGAAGCGCTCTAGTCATCTGTGAGCATGAAAATGGACAATTAAGGCTTGAAGTCATAATTGTTACAATTCCTGATTCCAAAAATGGCATGGCACATAAATTTACAGTGACTGAAGGTGACGATGAGAAGGTTTGTTATTTGTTAAATAATTAAACAGTCACTGACGAGAGGGATAAGTTTAAAGCAGTGACAGCAAAAAGAAGTATTTATCGAAAATGGAAGAATATTATACCGGCTGTGAATGAGTCATAAGCCACCTCTGTCTCTTTTAAATGGGCTGATAGATTTTGTTTATGTTTTGGGTGGCATTGGTGCAAACTAAAAAAGACACCGTTTTACATCCTTTATTTAAAAAAAATGTTTTCAGGATCACCAGTAGCATTTTCTTTACTGTTCCTCCAGTTACAGCATAGAAAACCCTACACATTAATAATTTAGAAACACCTATGATGGAATAAACAACTCAGCTCACTGCGAGTTTTATCATTTTCAGCTGCTCTGCGTTTTTTATCTATGTAGAATTATAATTCCGCGTGAAGTTTTACAGTAAGGCCTGTTGAGTCGACTTTTTTTTCTGTGCAGCATATCAAATATTTTTCACACTAATGGAAAGGATTTAAATATGATGAGAGACAATAAAACAAAGATTTATTTTTATAAGTCATACCTTCAGTTCATCATTGATACTGAGATGTCTGAAGGTTTTATTGCCAAGATGCTGGTTGGTAGATGCAGTTATTATATTTCTGGTATCTATTTCATTGACAAATCCAGTAGCTGCAATCTCATTTACTTCAAGCGCTGCAAAATGTTTTCTTCCTACGAAGATAAAAAAAATAAAAATTAAAGAAAAATGACTTGCAGCTTGTCCTGGCGATTATTTTTGAAATATAGGGTGAAACTTTGATATTTTTTTTGGAACATTTTGGAACTTTAGTTTTTTACGTCAGGTTATGTTTGAGCGACGCAAAAGATCTGACCGTTACGTTACGTTGTGTTACGTTGCTTCGTTATGGGCCTTGCTTGCGTGCGTGTGCTCTCTCCTGAGTCTCACTCTCGTTTACGAAGCAGTGATTCATATGCATCGACCGGGAATCGAACCCGGGCCGCCCGCGTGGAAGGCGAGCATTCTACCACTGAACCACCGACGCTATATTAAAATTATATGCAAAGCTGGCATTCGCAGTGCTGGTGATCTACTTGAATTTGTTCGGATAAATTTTTACTATTATTTCCAAAAATTTTTTGTGGTAAACGTACAGTTCTTGAATGTCCAATTTGTATAATGCTACGGTTTCCCTTTTTAAATATACGATGCTATAATAAGTAGATGTTGCCAGTCGAACTCCCTCATGAAGGGGACGGTACCATTATCTATAATAATGAATATTCTGCTAAATATTTCAAACTTCTAACTGTTGTCGTATGAATAAGCAGAATAATTATTTGAAAATAAAATTAACAATAAAAAAAAACTTCCTCACGAGGAATCGAACCCGGATCTACCGCGTGAGAGTCTGGTATGCTTACTACTCGACCACCAAAGAATATGCAAATTGTTTATCTATAACGTATCATGTATTACATAATTTTTATTATATTGGGGTAACATTTATTGAGAACCAAAAGATCCACTTAGTTTTCGAGAAAGAGACTATGCAATCCGCGAGTATGTGGATAAAGATTTTCTCTTCCATTTCACAGAATCTAAATTTTTCTTACTACACTATTGTCGCCCATTCAGGCGACAGTGCCGTGACAGGACACCTGTTACGCAAGAGCTCAGTGCTTCAATGGCTGCTTAACTATCCGACATAATAATCATACATTCCAATAGCGTGCATTTGCCCTTGAAACATACTTGTGGCTTTCCCCAAGCTTTGGGAGTGCTTGGTTCCTGAACCGTACCTTCCTAACCCTGTTTTTTCTATTTCTTTTGAGCTATCTTTGATTTGCATCCTTTTCAAGTCTGTCAGTGGTGTTAAAACAACTCGTTGGAAACAAAACAGTAAAAATATAATAGTTAGTCACCCACACTAAACTGAAATAGACATTTTATTTACAAGGAATTCGGACTGAAGGAAATAACTTTACAAGGCCGTCAGGTTTTTTGTCAAATGGAATTTTAGTTTTTGGTTAGATGTGGGGATGTCACTATTATCGCATATTTAACGATTTCTTTACTGAGATTGATGTATTTGTGGGATATTAATGTTCACCCCAGTCCTAAATTATGCTCTTAGTCCTTTCAAATTGCCTCGTTTAACAGGGATAGTTGTTGCTTCTCAGCGAACGGTCTTTGCTCTTTGATTTTAAAAGACTCTTCAAAAATATGTCAGCATTCATAAGAAACGAAGATTGGTAGTAAGATCGATCTAACAATCTCAAGATTTATCACAAAAACTTTGTTACCTGTAATATTAACTTCTGTTTTCGAATCTCTTGGGATATATTCTTCAGGAAATTTCAAATCGTTCAAATAGTTGGTTACTATCTCAGATGCTTCTATTTTCTAAAAATAATATGAATTTAAAATAGTTGTATTAGACTAATATCTTTGAAATCTATTACACGCTTACATCTATAACAGGCTTCTCTGAAATGGCAATTTTTACAGCTGTAATTAAATGATAGCTAATTGCAATTTATTGATAGTTTGGTTTTTATAATATAATGTTGATGGATTATTACACATTTAAGTAGATATAGTTCTCTTTCGTAAATAGTAGTTTGTACAGAAGAGTTATATCCAAATTTCATAAAGTGTGTGGCGGAGTACCCAATTATGTTGAGCTTAATATAATAATTTATCCAGATTTATACACTATTTTTCATATTCACACGAATCATTAACTTCAAACTAACATGTGGTATAGGAGGCAATATACAGGAATCTATCTAGGAGTTCATACCAAACATTTGGGATCATCTGAAGTGTTTGGATGGGTTAAGAATGATAGTAGGTACTTCAAATAAGATGTGTCCTTTATGCCCATTTGCACCGCCTTTCATAAGTTGTGCTTAACTTAAAAAAACACTCAGTGAAGAATCACTTAATGTATTGCAAACATGGCAACACATCTGGTAAGTAATTAGGGACTTTTCAGTTTCGGCTTGGTATGGAGAGACATGCTAACCTTCACCTGTGTAAAATTTTAACAGGTAACTTATAAATACAAAAAAATCAACAAACTTAGAAAATCAACAATGGATACCTACACAGTGACGTAGATTACAGGAAAAGGAAAGAAAATGTTTAATCCCACCGCACGCATCTGGTAATAGAGAAAAGATATATTTTACCACCTCTCAAGTTATTTTTATATAAATTTTGATATAAAAGTATATGAAGTATGAACAAAAAATATTGTAAGACGTAAAAGCAACAGCCTAAAATCATTTCATAATATTATTTATGTCATACTAGTTCATTATTGTGCTTTTATTGCTCAGTTACCAACTATCTATTGTCGTACTTTATGGCCCGCGCGGGCATAAAGAGAAATAATTTTTTGTTCAACTTATTTAATAACCATGTCGTAAGCATCTTTAGACTTTTTTGGCAACAGATTTACAGTTGCTTTCTTTGCTTTGCTTTGACACATAAAATTTATTGTGATATTATGACATTTACGTTTGTCAACATTTTTTAAAACACTGATTTGTATCGAGATTGGATTGCAATAACGAACTAGTATGACATAAAAGTTTGTATGTACCGCAGGCATAAACAGATGTGTATACCCTCGGGCGACTTTCAAACCATCGAGCCAAAGGCCCTCGGCTTCGTAAGACGTCGCCCTCGGGGCATAAACATCTATTTATACCCTTGGTACATAAATAACTATTATAATAAAAATCCCAGTATCTTAGTGAGGAAGGATATTTCATTCAAGTGTACTAGGTTAAAACTTTATGTTCTGTGCTATGGTTTATCCAGTCAGTATATGATAAATTATTGATGAGACACACTGTATATTTATTTACTATAAAACTAACTTAATTTCATATCACTTACGTTTGTTATCTTTACTTTGCCAGGAATTGTACATTTTAAATTAGTCAAACATATACTATGAATAAAATCAGTAAAGTTTTGCCTATTAATGAGAGTCACTGTAATGTTGTGTGGAACAAAAATGTCGAGCAAATCTGTTGAATTCATTTCTTCTAGTGTACTGCTTCTAAGGCTTATATCGTTGATTCTTGAAGCGCGAAAATTGTCCATTATATTTACATCTTCAAATGCCAAATTGCCTAAAATTAAAGTGAAACTTTTGTCTAATACTTACATATTGAAAATATCATTGAAACAGATGAAATTCACCAGGAAGTAGTTTTTTTCCAAAAACAATGGATCCAAAAATATATTTCTTTTTTTTTTTATTTCCGCATTAACCATATTGGTTATTAGCGGTGGAACAGCGAATTATTATTTTGTACATAGGTTAGTTGAACATTACAATATCTCTATCTGTATCTATAGAGTAGGGAGGGTGGATGTGTAGGCTTACAGCACTTAGGCCACATGTGACCCATTGTACATCCTTCCGAGGAGTTGTCCTCCTAGGTCATTGTCCATCCTGTCCTTCTCAGGAAGGTGGACAGGTCACTGGGAGACATCTCCTTTATATCGGAAGGTGTAGGTGTAGGCCAAGACTCACCGAACACACACTCTCTTATTGACGATTACTCCGGACACTCGCATAAGACATGCCTGACAGTTTCATCTTCCTGTTCACACATCCTGCATATAGGTGTGTCCACTAGCCCCATAGTAGGTGTTTTCTTAGTTGACAGTGACCAGTCAGAAATCCTACTGTTAAACGTAGGTTTTTCCTGGTCATCGCCAAATATTTCTTCGGCGCCAGCTTCCCAGACTGCATCCTTTGATTCCATCCCATCTCTTAAGGGATTGAGAATGGGTGTAACGTTTGGCTAGTTCCGCAAATGTCGAAGTCGTTAGGCCGTAGGTGTCACTGGGTCCTAGAATTTTTAGTCCAGCGGCTTCCCTGGCTAAAGAATCAGCAGTGCGATTTCCTTTACTCCTGTCGTGCCCTTTAACACACCTCAGGATAATATTGTTATCAGCCGAGGCGTTAGCTAAATCTTGGTGGCACTCTAGTACTAGCCTTGATATAACACGTTGTCTGTTCAAGGCTAATAGGGCTTGTCTACTATCAGTGCAGATTATTACAATACAATAATTATATTTCGTATAGAAGCTCAAAATCCTTTAAAAACTGTATTAAACTTTGAACACCGCACTCCTTGAACACTGCACTTAAATTGTTCGGTAGGTGATGCTGTAACCTTGCGACACTATATAGCGGACACTGAATCAAAATATTTTTATATATTGGTGTGCGTCATCGATTGTTAATGTCATTCTAACACATTACGCAGGAAGAAATGGAAAAAAGGCAGATTTGTGATTAATCCTAATCAAAATATCATAATAATGAACTGTTTAAATGTATTACAAACGTTAACCCTAATCTTTGACTTACAAAAATTTGATTGGTTGATGTTTAGATTACGCTCAAGCTCAACCTATCAATCGAGAGTTTAAAATACTAAGAAGGCGTTACTTTTATAGCGGCAATAAGTCTTACGTCTTTTTCTACTGTCACACTGACAGTTCTTGACAGGTCTGTACTTTGTTGTTTACGGTCAATTATTATTTATGAAAAGTGAGTATTAATCTTATTGTTTTATTTATATAAATAATACAAAAATATGCCTGAATACACAGAAAAACATCAGTATTTTGAAAGTTCTCAAGTATTTTCAGTAAGAAAAAGAAGCTGGTAATTATTAATTGCATAGCCTTTTCGAATTTGGCTAAATACAATCCTGATGATCTTGGTTAGCTATATGTCAAAATAGCAAATAAAATAAACGACATGCCGAAAACCCGGATATACGTCACAATCGATGACGCACACCAAAAAGGGTATTATTTTAACTATTAACATATATCCGGGTTTTCGGCATGTCGTTTATTTTATTTGCTATTTTGACATATAGCTAACCTTAAATTTGATGAATAAGATCATCAGGATTGTATTTAGCCAAATTCGAAAAGGCTATGCAATTAATAATTACCAGCTTCTTTTTCTAACTCAAAATACTTGAGAACATTCAAAATACTGATGTTTTTCCGTGTATTCTTGCATATTTTTTGTATTATTTAAATAAATAAATCAATAAGATTAATATTCACTTTTCATAAATAATAATTGACCGTATTGTGATATTTTGATTAGGATTAATCACAGACCTGCCTTTTTTTTCATTTCTTCCTACGTAACGTGTTAGAAATACATTAACAATCGATGACGCACACCAAGAAGGGTATTATTTCAACTATAATTGTAATGGGATGCTCACATACTTCACAATACGGTTGACACTCCTTTGACAGTAGATATTTATGGCTGAGTCTGCTATATCCCAGACGTAGTCTAGTCACTACAACTTCCATGAACCGATTGGGGGCATGATTTTGCCATGGTCCAAACAAAGATTTGATCTCTCGAGGCTGGGATTGTTTCCAAAAATATTTATTTCGATAAATATCATATTCAATATAAACGAGTTGAGTTTTCTTAACAAAAGTTTTCCTAAAATACTTTTTCTACTAGCGAGCGGAAAGTTTTTGGGGAGTAGGTATACTGACATTTAAATATTTAAAATATATTTTTATAGTTGTAGTTTACGAAATGACTGAAAATTAAGAAATTTATCAAAATTCTGCTGTTATTCTTAAAAAAAAACGTATGTTTCAATAATTTTTCAATAGCCCTGGTATATAAGCCTCATCAAATGAACGTCAAAAAATAATAATTCATTTGTTGATATGTATTTAATAATAATAATGTTTCTTCATGTTGACTTTTGTGAAAAAATATTGTACCTAGCACGTGCGTAAAGTGACTTTTCCGCACGCAATTGCTGTCCGAATTCCTCTAAAGCGTTGTTCCGCCATCTGCAATAAAGTGCGGAAAAGTATCACTTTCCGCACTAGTTAGATAAACTACTAACAATTCTACTTTCCACACTAAAAAGAGTGCGGAAAAGTGGACTTTTCCGAACGCTAGTAGAAAAACTACTATTTCGTACGACAAGTATGTGCATGTTTGGAAACTATAAACAGTTGAAACCGATACTTTGATCCATCATAACAATTCTTCAGTTCCTGCACTTTTACGTGAACTGTTGCCATTAATGTAATAAATTTTTGTAGCATTCATAACCTTCAATAATTTTTATATCTAGATTTATGTATTAATTTTATATGTTATTGTGTTTTGATGGAAATAACTTTCACAAATTTTTAAATAAAACATTAATAAATTTGAGATATGTAAACTTCTAATTTTTATCTTAAGTAAAGCCCACAATATTATTAAAAACATAATATATATTGGAACATTTTGCCTATAATAAACTTTTTTTTTTAAATTGTTCTTTTTCCAATGCGCTAGATAGCGCTGGCTGAAATGTATTATCAGAACTTAACATTGGGGAGCCCTTTCTATCCGTATGTATTGTTTATGTTACCCAATGTTACCCATCTATGATGCTAATAGTTGCCGACAGACTCTCATTATTTATTATTTTAGTGTTTACTTTGCTAATATAAAATGTGTATAGTACTTATTTTAGAAAATTAACTTTTTTTTGCATTTGAATTTAAATTTTCCAAAAAATGTTTATCCTAGATATCTTCTCGTCACTAGGAAAGCAAAAGTGCTGAATATTATTAATTAAAAAGAGCTAAAAAATTACCTTCATGTTGTCTTCCTACTATTATTGACTCCTTTTCAAAATCAACATTGTTGATTTTTCCACTTTTGAGAATTACGTTTTCTATAAGTACTGGTTTTTTGTAGGTTATATCTCCATTTAGTACAATAGCGGAATCATCAGCAAAAATAATATCGTTGGAATTAATTTCATTAATTTTTGACGATTGTAAATAATCTACTACCACCATATCATTGAATATTTTATTTTTCATTATGCCAGTAATGTTATTGTGTCTAAAAATTTTGTTTCTCAATCAAAATTAAATATTAACAGGAATAAAAACAATACATCTTTTTGTACATACATCCGAAATGCTTAAGACCAAAAGAAAATTTGGAATAAGAAGATAGTAATGCTACCAGGGAATGAATATACACAAATACATTATTAGGACTTCGGAAGAACAATCCAAATAAAAAGCACAGTGATGTATGTACTTGAAGAAATACAGTTGTAAACAAAGTAATTTAAAAAAGAATCTCAATTCTCGTTTTTTAATACATTCTCTATAAAAAATTACTATTTTTGGCCTCCGCCTTAACAGCATTTGGCCAGCCCGAAGATGAAGCGGATCTGGAATTATCATAAAATTTTTTAAACTTTTTGATTTAACTCCATGACATTTATTTTCGAAACAAAGCTGCACAATGTGAAAAAATATCAGGAAACTTTCAAATAAATATATTTATTTTGAAATTTGAGCATCCATTAACTATAAAACGTAGTAATGGATAAGAACATGGTTATCAGATAATTAGGTTAGAGTTAGATTTGTGGAAAGTGAGTCTATAAGGTCATCCACTGCGACTCGTAAGAGTCTATTGTGACTCATACCGATTCAGATTTCACCAAACAAATTCAGCTTCTTAACTTAAGTTTGGTGAATGATATTTTAAGTCCGAGGAGGAGATAGAGAGGCGTGAGCTGCATCGGGGCAGGCACAAATTATATGCTTTATTATTTCATCATCTTCAAGACAAAGACGACAAGTCGGATCTCTCGACAGGCTAGATCTCAGCATATGGTGATTTAGATTTTAGATGACAATGGCCAGTTAAAAGGCCTGTTAGACACCGTAGGTCATACTTGCTATAGCCTAACATTTGATGGACATATTTTTTGAAGGATATAGACATTCAATGAGTGGAAGAGAGGAAGTGGGCGTTTCGTGGAGCAGAGCATACACCATATGCTGTTCTCTCTTGGTCACATATTCTGGGTCACTGTTGCTCCTATGAGAGACTCTACATGCGGAAGATGAATATTTGCTGATCATGTTTAAAAGCCTTTGAATGGAGCAGTCCTGGTATATAAAGCGTGTCTTCCTGTCTAGGTGTTTACTGTTTGTTTGGCTAAATTATTACTACTACTATTACTACTAAATGTGCAGGCGAGCCTTATCCTGGACAACTCAAGCCAAGATTCCGGCACTGAGGCCTCTGGCGGGCACATTGTGCCATTCCTGCTACCTAGACATCCATGAAGCCGAGCCCTTCAATAAAGGCCTCAACCTTTTTCAATGGATGTCTGCTTGTGTCTCCTGGGGCCATAACAGTACAGCCCAGTGTGGACACTCTAAGAGAACATGGACTGACGTTTCGTCAGTCATGCCGCAACCCCTACATAGGGAACTTTCCTCTTTTTCTAAGTTGTGGAGGTGTTTCCTCATACAGCAGTGCCCTGTTAGGAGTCCTGCTATCTTCCTTAGCCTACTCCTTGGTAGTTCACTAGCTGCCCTGGCGTGTCCATTAGTCGATCCCTTAAGTAGGAGTTTGGATTGTCTAGGACCCTGCAGAGCATTCCAATGAGCGAGGTGCTGATTCCTCAGCCACTTCTTCGTCTCCTTGCGTATTTTTTGTTTTGTTAGGCACAGGGTCGGGCCCGGGCCGCAGAAAGGAGCTGCCGCCCCTTCCGCAGCCAGTGAATCCGCCATCTAGTTATTGCCTTCAAAACCAGAGTGGGCTGGAATCCCTTCTAGCCGCACCACGTTCCGCCTTGCAAGATTAGCAAGTCGTTCTCGACATTCGTTAGCAAGTCCTGAGTTGCTGGTATACCCACTCAGGGCTTCAATTGCTGCCTGACTGTCGGAGTATATGGTTATGCGTCTATCCACATAACCTCTGTCTAGGTTTATCTGCACACATTCCAAGATAGCATAAATCTCGGCCTGATATGCAGATACACCATCACCCAATGGTACACAAACTTGTGTTCTTGGGTTCCTGGAGTAAATTCCAGCCCCTGCTCTATCACCGAAGCATGAGGCATCTGTGTGGCTAAATTATCAGTCACATTGTTAAAATCTATTGAATAAAAAAAATTTGAAATACAAATAAGTTAATTCAAAGTTCAAGTTCCCTACCTTACAACGTCTTGTAATAGCTTGGAAGCTTCAAGTCCATTAATATTCTCAACATCTACTTCTTCTACTGTCAGGTTACCTTCAAATTTAACTTTCCCGTTAAATAAAATACTTTCAAATTTCCATTGATTTTTGTCTTTGAGAAGTGTTTCGGCTTTTTTCCGTAAATTGCGTATTTCGTCTCCTATGCGATTTATTTTAACCAAATAATTGGAAAGATCTTGCGGTTCTCCTACTATTCGACTATTATTTTTATTTGCCGGTATTTTGTCTCCGCTAGTTGTGTGAGACATTATGGAGTGTGCAAAATCTTCTTCTTTTTTCATTTTTTCCTGCATAGATATTAAATTCAAGTTTTCTCATTCCCATTATTGCCAAATAAAATTTAAATTAAATGAAAATATTAATAATAAGAAAAACAATATAGTCCGCTTGTTCTTGCAACTTTCTTGAACTCAATTTGTGAATCAACTTTTAATTTTCTATTTTCGTTTTCTCATGCTCTAATGATCGAATGGAAATTTTTTTCCCAAAATGTGTGGTTTTTGAATGCATAAAGACCAGCACGACCATACCAGGCTTCTTGGACATCGATTCAAATTAAAAATGAGCAATTACGTACTAAATACCGCAAAAGTTTTTGAATAACTTGTTCTGCCGATAGAATTTAAAAATATCAACCCAATATTCTTGAAACAATATTAAAAAAAATATAGCTTATTGATAATGTATTGTAACCTATGGGCCGAAAAAAGGAGACATTTTTTAATTGAAAATATTTTTTGTATTTTTTGGGCGATATATTTTCTTTTTGCAGGGCTAATGACCTAACATGTCCTCAAGATGACTGTAAATTTGGAAGCAAAAATAATGTACAGGGTCGGACTTATAAAAAAAATTATATAACAGTGCATTTGAGCTCGTTGCAATTGAAAACTATCTTAGCTAAAATTGTACTAATATGCATTTTCGGTAGATAAACTATCCAGAACACTTCAGTAAAAAGGAAATTTTCTGAAATTACCGGATTTGAGAAAACAGTTTAGTAACTTTAAGACTTATAGAATAATATTATGAATGTGGCCACCTATCACCCCAGAATTAAATCCCTTTGATTATTCAATTTGGGGAATTTTCAAACAAAATTTGTATGACGGACAACAATTTGAAACAATCGAGCAGCTCAAAGAAAGAATGCAGTTTATCTGGAACAATTTTAAAAAGGGTGCAATAAATGGGGGATCAATTTATGGCGCACACGAGTTCAAGAAGTGGTAAACAGTAATGGTGGCCACATTCATAATATTTTACTCTAAGTTTTAAAGTTACTAAACTGTTTTCATAAATGTTATTTGTTATAATGTTATTTAATAAAAAAATGGTATTTAGCGAGTCCGGTAATTTCGGAAAATTTCCTTTTTACTGAAGTGTTCTGGATAGTTTATCTACCGAAAATGCATATTGGTACAATATTAGCTAAAACAGTTTTCATTTGCAACGAGCTCAAATGCACTGTTGTATAATTTTTTTTATGTCCGATCTTGTACATTATTTTTGCTTCCAAATTTACAGTCATGTTGAGGATATGTAATGTTATTAGCTCTGCAAAAAGAAAGTAAATCGCCCAAAAAACAAAAAAAATATTTTCAATTAAGAAATGTAGGTACTCCTTTATTTCGGCCCAAAGTGTATATACCAAGAACCTTATACTATTAGCAAGAAGAGTGACCTTAAGAATCTCATTGATATTTAACACTACTTACTTACTATTGATCACAAAAATGCGATTTTAAATTCTAATTCTTAATCAAAAATTAATTAAAAAAAAACTTTTATAATAAGTTGACATTATTTAAGAAATAAAAAAGAAGGATCTTCATGTCTATTTATTCTATATCATCATATCACTCTTTATTTTTTCACATAATTTTCATCTTATTTAATAAAAAATGAAATCGTTTATCTGTCACAATGACAATATATCGATAATTTAAAAAAATTCAAATACCAATTTTTGCATTTAATTATATTTACCAATTTATACTAATGTTAATAACTTAAATTTACTGTTACTTGATCATGGAAATAAAAGATTCCGAAAGCTTGTAAAATTAGTGAGAAGAGTTCACTTTTATAAACTTGCCGTTTCCCCAAAATATTTCTGGTTTTATATATTACAGTATCCGCCAAAATAAACAGTACCAAAAATAAAATTTTTAAATTCTGTAATGTAAGTGTTCAAAATGTTCACCATTTCACCGCAAACAAGCTTCATATCGATTTTGTAAGTCAATAAACATATTTATAAAAAGTGGTTGATGTAACTGCCGAAAAATATTTTGTATTCTTTCCCGTAGTTCGGCAATATTCGCCGGCGGATTTTCCGAGTAAAGTGCGCACAGCTGTATGGCTCGTTGCGCCGTCTTGTTGGAACCATTGTGTGCGAAACTGTAGATTTCGTGCACGGCAAAAGTTATTTAGATCTCTCACAAAAGGTATAATAATTTTCTCTCTATAACGCTCTTGGTTGACAGTAAGTGGATTTTGATTATCATCTTCAACGAAATAAGGACCAATCATTCCATGACCAGATACCGCGCACCAAACGGTAACTCGAAAACTGTGGAGTGGTTTCTCTACAATGACATCAGGACATTCAAATTCAAGGAATCTGGTTGTTTGTCGATTAATATAGCCGCTAAGATGAACGTGACTCTCGTCTGAAAACCATATGTTTTTCAAAAATTCGGGATCTTCGTAAATTAAACTCAACATGCGACCACAGTAAATTTCTCTTGCACGTTTGTCCGCAGCATTTAGTCGTTGTCCAACTTGAATACGGTATGGATAACCACCAATTGATTTGAACATGCGACGTAAAGACGTTTCACTAATGTTGAGTTCACATGCAGTTTTTACAAGACTTCTTTGAGGTGATTGCAGAACTTGGTTAAAAACACGTCCTTCATGTTCGTGCATACTGTTAACTTGGTTAAAAACACGTCCTTCATGTTCGTGCATACTGTTATTCGACGACCTGAAGAACCTTTACGTTGACACAATACACTACCAGTGCGACGAAATTTTTCAACAACAGCTAACATCACACTTTTACTAGGAGCTGGTTTATTAAATTTTTGTTGATATTTTATTGACACCTGTTCTAAGCTTGGACCATCATTACGACCTTTTCCGTATGAACGAAAATAATGCTCTACCAAAAAAACTTTTTCTCCCGTTGCTAGAACCATTTTTAAATCAAATTTAACTGCAGCGTACTATTAATATATCAACTAATGACAATTAAGTCAAATATGACAAATCCATATTACATAAACAACTCCACAGCACTCTCTGTTTCGCTACTGTTTATTTTGGCGGATACCGTATATAATATTTATATTATATAATATATATTATATAATATATATATAGTTTCTATTTTTTTTAACATCAAATAACTTATTTTATAAAAAAATTATATGTACCTGATACATATCAGAGCAATTACCTTCACTTTTTCCTTTACTTGCAGTAAATCATATAAATTTCTTTTTGTTGGATTAGGGATTTGTCTTAACGTGTAACCAATGGTAAATATTATGCAAGAATTATTAGGGCTTGGTGTTAACAATCCTACAACATCTTCAATAACTATATAACTTGAACCCGAAAGTCCATCGTTGTAAGTAAGACAAGTTAATCTAGATGTATTATCGCCAAATAGAAAACAAGGTATATCTTCGTGCTCTTCAAATGTATCTATAAAATTTGGTAGGTATTATGCTATCTTACAGTTACAAATATATAATAATACAGGTGTATTTGAGACCATTTTAAATGCCTGTATCTCAAACACTATTTCAGATATTAAGGTCCGATTTTTACGGTTCAAAAATAATTTCTTCCGCACTAACGGTCGTGAAGTACGTTACGAAGTGTGTAAAATTTTACTTTTTCGCACTACTGCGTAAATTAATAGTATATTACGTAACAAGAGTTGTAAGTAGTTTTATTTTGTATTTTTATGCTCCTTTTAAGGCAAGTAAATTATTGATGAATATTTAGTGTCCAACATATCATCGACAGTTTTTTATGTTTACCGGTCGACAGCAATGTTGCAATTTTGCTGGAGACCGGTATTACCCTTAACGTTCGAAATGCTTATACCATTTTTTGCGCGAACGTATTGAAATATTCGAATTTCGAATAAAATAATTTAATTTAAATTAATAAATACTCTATAAATAGCAACACGATCCAAGCGAGTCTTAGGCATATACTAGCAAAGTTCCCCCCCAATTACCTTCAGGTCTACACTGATGCCTCAAAGTTCTCAGACAAGGTTGGAGCAGCGGTAGTGACTACAAATTCAGTCCATATGTTCAAGCTCCCAACAACTTACTCTATTTACTCCGCAGAACTTAATGCACTATATCAAGCATTAATCCTCATAAATGCAGCTGTCACTCATAGCCATCTCATTTTCACAGACTCCCTCAGCGCTTTAAAAACCTTACAAACCATTTACTCAGACCATCCTCTCGTAAATAAAATTAAACAGGAACTCTCCACTGAACAAAACCGCAAGAACGTTGTTTTCATCTGGATACCATCCCACATAGGAATATGCCAAACAAGCTGCAGAAAAGTGCAATACGGAAACAACTAGTTTATCAGTGAGCGCGGATGTAAAAAGTGCAGTTAATGCTCAAGTGAAGAGTGCGTGGGAAAACCGGTGGAAAAGTGCGAAAACTAAGTTAAAGGAGGTCAAAAAGTCAACAAAACCATGGCCTAGATTATCCAAAAATCGCCGTGATCAAGTGCTTCTAACCAGACTACGCTCAGGCCACACTTGGCTAACACACAGCCATCTCTTCAGCAACGATCCTAAACCAAAGTGTGACTATTGTAATGAAACGCTAACTGTCAAGCACCTGCTCATTCAATGTCCACAATTAATGCGAAGCGACAGCAGGCACAGCTTCAAGCATGTGATTTAGCGGACTTACTAGGACCCTCATGTCATGTGCAAAATTTGAATGCGTTTCTTAAATCAACCGATGTTCTGAATCTTATATAATTTTTCTTTTTTGTAACTTTTGATCACCACAATGACGCTAATGACCTCCATGGTCGATGCGTATTAATAATTAAAAAAAAAATTCTTTGAAATGAATGAAATCTCAAAAGTGACATTTATACTTCTCGATCAGTTTAATTTGCATTTTGGTGAAATTGTTTTCATGATATTTATTACTTTTTATATTGTTCGGTTCGATTCTTTTCATTAAAAAAATATAAATCTTCTTATTTTTTTTGTTCCTTTTGTGTAATGAATGAAGTAATATATCATTTAGGACCACTTAAATATATGTAGGGCTAAGACGTCGGTAAGTAATTTACTTACCGACGTGTTAGACTTAGAAACCAGTAAACGCAACCTACCGTCCTGACAACCGATGCTGTAAATAAACAAAAAAGATCGATCGCGCAAAAATTATAATAATTTTATCTAAATGTCATGGTTATTTTGGTAAAAGTAAGTAGGCCGCAGCTGTGTGTATTAGAACTGTCAGTCTTTAAAACTTTGTTAGTATCACAGACCACGTCAAAAGTATTATGAGTTAAAGAGCAAAAAGAGCATATTTATAGCTGAATAAGCTTAGCATATGGCGAAACAAAGTTAACAATTTTTAACGGTTATTGGCAGAAACCGGACCGTAATAGTTGAACTGACATGGGGGTATTTAAAATAGCCTCAAATACACATCTGTAGCAGTTTGAAAATAGTTTTCAATTAAATTAATTAAAATTGAGATTTTTCGGAAATTGTATGGCAAAATTTATGCTCACTGGGACAATATTTAATAAATATTCTGAAATATACAGGTTTTAACAGAGAGCTGAGATCAATAGGAACAATAGTTTTATAAACATCATGTTTAACATTGGGTTGGAGTATCTCGAGTATAGAAAACATTTGCACTTAATCTTCTCTTTCCTGAAATTGCATCGATTTCTATCCGTTTTTTTTGGAAAATGCTGTATAACTGAAAATATTTTTTATATACCTTCACTCGAAGAGGATAGAAATATTGCTTTACATTTTTTCTTGAAAATTCAATTATGTTTCAGGATGATAAACAAATTAAACTCCATAAATCTTTGCCTATACCGCTTGCCAAAAATAAATTAATTGAATTGAAAAAATATGAATTAGAAACTTACGGCCATTGTAGGTAAAAATTTCAACTTCATTATTTATATGTGTCGCGTGATCTACTATCCTCTGTGCCACTAAAAGTACTTCATCTCTATACGTTTGAATCGGTACTGGTAACCAAAATGTTATGCCATTTAAATGACTATTTTCAATGTTTTGCTTAACAACACCATGGTCGGAAAACTCGTATATACTTGCATTGTTACCATTTATTCCTAGGAAGGATTTAAATCCTATATCGAATGAAGTTATATAGTTCACGTTTAAACTTTGCAGTTTTGAATGTAGAGAAAACTTTGATGATACATGCTGATAAACGAAGATGAAAACTTGGTCAGGCTGAAGTACTGACAAAAAATAGTCCGTTTTATAATGATTAAACGTCGATAAAGTCACAGGTGATTGAAGTTGTATATTCTGAAGAAACCTAAAAAAAGCATTAAGTTGAGAGGGGAAAATATCTCATGGAAATTGAAGATTATGGTTTTAATCTCTTTGTTACACTCAGTCATACAGAAATTCTCGAAATGAAGAATTAGGTGGCCTCTCAAAGTACTTCTATGGCAGTGAAGTGAACAGCATAGTGTAAGGGAAGAGTTGTCATAGAGTAAAGGAAGAATTGTCGTGATGAAACGGAAGAACTGAAGTCGTAGTATAGAGGAAATACTGGATAATATTTCTTAAAGAAAAATATAAAGAAAGTTTTGTATTGTTATAGAAATTACGATAAAAAACTTAGTGGAAACTTGAGAAACTCACTGGTAATACCATATTCCAGAGAACCACTCTTCACCTTACCACAGAACAACAACTTAATAACAGGGAAAGAATAAAAGTTATTCTTTTTTCTTATTCTTTTGAGAATCAAACCACAATAATGTTTTTTATTTTTTATTTCGACGTTTCGGTAGCGTTCCAGCTACCGTTGTCAAGATTAACTAGTAATAAAATTAATAAAATAATTTTTGGTCCCTATCTGACACAACGAAATAATATGACAACTAGACAATCAATAATATTTTGAAGTTTAAGACTACAAAACTTTGTTGTCAAATTTTATTAAGGTCCATTCAGGGTAGATCACACCTCTGGTAAAATGTGACATAAAATATTTTATTTTATGACATTCTAACGATATGAGTCTACTAGAAATGGAATCCAGTGAAGTGCACGTTCCAGGAACGGTTTTTATTGGGATAGCGCTTTTTTTAGCTTATTTTGGAAATGTTGTTAATAAAACGTGTTTGTTGTTACTTTTTTTTGTATGATCATTTTTGTTTTCAAAACATGTATAACTCAGTTTGGTGATTTTGTGTATTGAAGTGTGTATCGATTAACAAATATTCCAATGATAAATCATAAGAAAACCTGGATACCAACTTATGATGTTATCCTGATAACGCAGGTAATTGATTATTGGAAATTTATCTTTCTAACATTGGTAACCAAATTTGACTACATTCGGCTGAAATACTAGCTACACATTTATCTGCATTTAGTTGTATCAAAGCACTTTCTTTGATTTTTCGTCTTTTATTATTGGGCTCTTTCAATATTATTTTTGTCGAATACCATTGAATTGTATGCCCCTCTTCCCAAGCATGTTTACAAATACCTGACTTAAAGAACTCCCTATCTTTGATGTATTTTTTATGTTCACTTATTCGGACTTTCAATGGTCTAGATGTTTCACCTAAATAGAATTAGTCGCATTCACAAGATATTTGATAAATAACAAACGCGTTTTATTAACAACATCTCCAAAATAAGCTAAACAAAGCACAACGAAGTTTAACATTTGTTGAAGGGATACCGGGAAAACGGATAATCCTGATTGGTCGATATACAATTTGGAGCGGGCTGAAAACATGGAATGTTATATGCATGGCTACAAGTATTATTGTTTATTCAAACATATGCATATGCATAACTTAGGAAATTATTATGCCGGCTCTTAGGAAAGAATATTATTACGCCGCGTTACAAAGTAAATAATTGTTAAGCAATTTGCAACCGAAAACTAGGAGTGGTACTGAAAACTGACTAACTATGTTTTTAATTTTATGAAGTCTTTGATAAGAGGTATAAAGTCGGGGTGTGTGGAGAATGCGAAAGAGATAGAGTAAATACTGAATGAATGATGAATTTTATTGTTTAAAAAAGTTTTTTAGAACAGGAGAACGTAGGAAAAGGGTATTAGAGATATTTGGTCGACAAGGTTTTTAAAGGAAATTCTTAGAAATTTCTTACTGAAAGGTCATTTTAAACAAAACGATAAATACCTATACTATCGTTACAATGTCTATGAAAATCGAGTTAATAGGTACGTTGAAAATTTGGAATTGAAGGCTTTTAGGACCCAGCGTTTCAATTATTGATGGTCGTTTTCCATGGAAGTGATTATATTGTGTCAATATTTAGTGGCGAGTGTCGAAAGTAGATCTAAAGTTTAAATAATCTACAACTCTAAAAATCAATAAGTGTGACGCCATGTACATTGTACAATCCACTAGCTTGAAGAGGAAGAGGTATATGTGGATATCCACACATGGTGCTCAAATGCTGCAAAGTGTAAATATTAAACTTGGGATTTCTTGGTTCATGTGAATCTTGTTATAAGCACAAAACAAACAATATACACAATTTTCCAATTATTAAAAATTGAAATTATAATATTCAACGTCTTGCAAAAACACCGCAGGTATATAAAGCATATTTCATAGATTTTAACCTGTTCGGAAGAGGAATTCTTTATTGCAAATACTTAATTTGTGAATATTAGATTCAATTTTTTTGATAAACTGTGTCCACTCAAGTTTGCACCATATGGAAAACTTTTTTATTGTTAACATTACAAATAAAGTTATTCCTCATAAAAAATTCTGCATGTTCTAAAAACTAAAATACAATCATCATATATCAATTTTTTCCAGTATTATACGAGGTTTGTCAAAAAATATGAATTTTACCTTCAAATAACAATTTCGAAAAATGTTATTTAAAAAAAATTATATCTGATGATTGTATTTTAGATTTTAGAACATGCAGAACTTTATATGAGGAATAAAAATTTAAAAAGCTTCCCATATAGCGCGAACTTAAGTGAACACAATGTATATTATTGAAAAAATGAACTATTTCGGAAATTTTTATTGGTTCATGTTTGGTTCGACTAGTAGTATATTAAAACGAAACATATTACGTTACCATATATTTAAAGATGAGCTGTGGATTTCAAATTCATATAGTAAGGCATTGCTGCTGTTAGTAGTAATAAATAAAATATTGCGTCTTGCCATTCTAAAATAATTGACGTCTTCCACCTGTTCTTCTAAAGACCAAGACCAAAAGTCTTTGTGCTAAAAGAAATTAGATGAAATATTGTTCTATTTTATTCCTACAATTAGACATTCTACTCTAACTGTTGCATTATTCAAACTTATTCCATGTTTTCAAATAGTTATTCAGCTTTTTCTATTAACAATGAATTTCTATAATCTGCCAGAATCAGAGACAACCCTGAGAGACACAAGTGTATACATATATAAAAATTAGTTCGATGAGAGCATGAGAAGTGTTCTTTGTCAGATATAATGGAACCGTATAAAGGTGTCTTTTCAGGAACCTAAAAGGCAATTTCTTTGGCCGTTCTGACCGTTCTCATTCCGTGTATCTCATCTATTGTAACGACTGAAATAAGCTGTGCCATCATATTTATTTATGTTTATGTTGCTGTTTTTTGAATCCCATGAGTTAGGAAGTGGCAAAGTTGTTTTGTGCTAGATGAGGAACACCAACTCCAATGGAGGCTGACACAAGGACACCTTCATACAAAGAGCTTACTGAATAAGGTAGACAAGGAACTCTCATGCATGATGTTGAAACTAGGTGAGAAACATTCGAAGTCAGTTCCCTACCTGGTGACTGGACTTTGCACCCTGAGCAAGCATTTGTACAGAATGGGCGAAGTTAAGGAGCCTATGTGCAGAAAATGTGACCTCTTTGATGAAACACAGACTTACAATGGCTCATACGAAAGCACTTTGGAGAGGAAATAATACAACCATGACAACTTCTAAAAATACCTCCAGTCAAACTAGTGACCAATATAGAAGACAAGAAGCTTCTGGAATGGAAGTAGGTAACATGGAAAATGGTACAAAGATTCAGTTCAAGTGCCTGTGCACAAACTTGAGCAGTGCCAGGGCTGTTGTTCACAACCCAAACGTATGAATGAATGAATGAAGTGTTAAAGGACGATTAAAGCCTAAATTTGATTTTTTTCTTTCATAAATCGTTATTTTATGTGATGCCTTTCGATAGTTTATTGTTTTGTTGGCGTTGTTTGTCTTAATTAAAATTGTGGTCTTGTTTTGTATGTGGAAATCAAGAAAATGAGGCTAGGAAAAAGTATTATTTTTCCGCTAATGACAAATAGTGAACATTTTCAGACTTTCGTATTTGTATCAACGATCAATAAACAATTTTTTGTTCTGGTTTGTCTCAGTTCTATAATATGCGCGCGAAGTGCAAGCTATATTTTGTACCCACTTGGCCGTTTCAAGGTTATCTCTGCTATAATACAGATTACCTTACCACAAACTTATCTACAATTTTCATCAACTTCATTTTATTTTGCCCAAAAAATGTAATCACTAGGATACATTCAGATTTCATGTTTCTGCGATTATGGAACATAATAACATCTTTTGGTTTGTGTGTAGTAGCTGGAAAATTAAGGGATATTATTTAAAGATAACTTCGATTTGTTAATATATTGAATCAATACCAACTTAAATCAGTGAAATATTACATTAATAAATAATATGCAGGGTAGCCAATACCTACGTCTTGAAGCGGATAACACAGTTGAAGAATTAGAAGCGATATTCAGAAGGCTATATGTAATTTAGAAAAAAATTAGAAATGCTCCTGAAATTAGAATAATGTAACCTAAAGTATTGAAAAGTTTTTTAAAGTCATTATTTGGCGTATTTGTCTGTTGTGAAAGATGCTAAGACATAATCATAATCGCCTATTCGAAACTTAGTAGGTGAGAACAAGTTTTTAATACAAAAAATAATGACAATATCATTAGTGACTAGTACTTAGTATTTGTACTGCAGTCTGCAGCTAACTGTCTGAAGTCTAAAGCGTTGTCAACGTTGATTAGATATATTATAAATATTCCAATAATACTCACGAATAAAGTCTGTTGTGATATCAAACGCAGATTTATTTTCATTTAATTCAGATATTAAAATTTCAATTCCCGTATCTGCTAAGCCGACTGAATAACAAATATGTCCAATATTTTGACTTCTCCATGACGTAACGTTTGATTTCAGAGGCATAACTTTTTGAGCTGTTACATTAGTTATTATAAGTTCTGAAATTTAAAAAAAATGCACAGATTAAAAGGAGAGAATGTTAAGTGGAATGATTTAAGTTTCAACTTTATCCACTCTTAATACGAATTAATAGTACAGGAAATGAAGGATTTCGTCTCGCAATTTTTACGTCCAATATGGATTTACACAGAAAGTAGGGAATATCCCAAGGATAATTTTCATATCATGCCGCTGTAACATACATACATATACATATTTTTTCGTAAAACTAATATTTTTTGAGTTATTCGCGACTGAAAGTAACAGTTTGTCTACGAAAAAATTGACGTTTTTGAAATGATTTTTGCGAATAACTGGAAAAATATGCATTCCATCAAGAAAATTGTGTGAAGGAAAACTAGCTTCAAAAACAACAAATAAATTTGTTTTAAATAAATTTTCTACTACCAATGCGAACTGAGATACAGCATACTAATGGTTAGCTTTTTTTCATTAAATGCATAATTTGAAACACAAAATTAGATAACGGGAACACCTTGCATTTTTTTAGGAAAACTTATACTAGAGTTTTTTTTAAGTATATAATTTGACCTTTAAAAAAAGTATCTAACATGAAAACTGATCGACTTATGATCAAAGTATGGTCGGTACCTACTTTTTTTCTTCGAAAAAATTAGTGAAAATAACCCCCTTATTTCCCCCGCTAGTTAAAATTGATCCTCACCCTCCCGTGATTCTCTTTATATATCTATTATCAATACATCGAAAAAGTTTGACCAATTTAAAAGGCCTAATTTTGGGAAAATTGGAGTTTAAAGAGAAAAGGATTTTTCGCTTTTCCGTATTTTTCACCCATAACTTCAAAATGTCTCCTACTATACCTACTGGAAATACCAAAAGAATGATGGAGTACCAAATTTAAACTAAAAACTAAGGGATCTAGGGGAATTTAATTAATAAAAATTGCCAATGCTATTAAGGATTGAAAAGCTGCAAAATGGACTTAATACATATTCCAAACAACAGAATTCTTGAATTAAATCACTATGATAATAATTCTTTTTTGGGGAAAACGTATTTTTACAAAAATTGAATAGATGAGGCTTTTACTTGATGTAGATCCATAGTAAATTATGAAATAAAACAACTTCATAAATAAAAAGATACGAAAACATACTCTAGAACAAGTATTTCCTTCTGATAAAAACAAAAATAACCAATTTAAAAGCTTAACTTACTTTGGAATACCATCCTTAAAAATAAAATCATTTTTAGAAACTTTAGACTTGAATATTTGCTTCAAAACCTACAACAATTTATTAAAATTCATTAAAAACAACAAAACCAAATCTTCAAAACTAAATAAATCAGGAGTTTATAAATTAAAATGTGGTAATGACGACTGTGATAAAATTTATATAGGTAGAACTTTTAGGAATTTTAAAACTAGAATTTCAGAACACAAACGTAGTTATGAGAACCAAAAATCAGATTCCAACTATTCAAATCATTTATTAGCAAACCAACACTCTTTCGATTCAAATTTTGAAATTTTGCATATAGAACCTAAATCCTTCAAATTAAATCTTTTAGAAGCCCTAGAGATAAATAAAAACAAATATTCAGATAATCTTCTTAACGACCAACTTGACATTAACAATTCTTCCTTATTAAACCTTTTTACCTAGAAAGGTTCCTGTAGGATTGTTGTGAATGAGTTTCCAGGTAAACTTGTTAAATACTTTAGTTAATCCCATATTTAGACAAATTCATTCCATTTCCTTGTAAATAGATCATAATTTTATTGTTAAATATCCGTATAATTTAGTAGTAAGGCACTGTATAAATTGAAAATTTCTCATTATACCTCCATTCGTTTGAAAAAGCTACTGTGTTAGTGAAACGCGTCACAACTTTAAGGTTAAATATAATGTTGATTTAACAAAATAAAATCGTTTGATTTCATAATTTACATATTTTCACATTGAGCTCCAGCAGGGCATGAATTTTAAGGGTTAAAATATCATGATGTTATATCCTACTGCATAAAACAATCATTATTCAACCAATCCAAACCAAATTTTAGCCATATTAAGGTTTACAATGATATTTTATAATTTTTGACAATAAGGCTTAGTTTTCACCCCTAAAAATAATCAACGCCCATTGGCATGATATAGAATTTCAAGTAGAGGACGAGATGAGCCTAATTTCAAATTTTTTTGCAAATTGATGCTAGATAAAACCATTTCTTTCCTGATAAATAATTTTTTTTACAACTCGAACAAGGGTAGATTTTTTAGGGTATGATTAAATTGTGTCCTAAAGCATAAAACAGTCTTTATTTTACTAATCCATACCAAATTCGACTCTTATTAAGGTTTAAAATGTTATTATCTATTTCTTTACAATTAGGGTAGTTTTCATTCTTAAAAAAGCGTACAATGGAACTAGAGGGTGAAATGAACCTAAACTCCATTTTCCATGCAAATCGAAGCTGGTCAAAAAAATTGCGAGTTTTTCCCATTTTTGGGCTTCATTTCCTAACCTATAAATCCAAACTAAACAACCTAAACTTACAAAGGGAAGTATTTGATATTAAAAACTAAAAATATCAGTTTATTCCTTGGTGATAGGACACTCCACATTTTGTTATTTTTTTGTATTTATTTCACAAAATTATATGTTAAAATTAGCTTGGAAATAAACTAAGATTTTTCACTTTCTATACGAGTAAATTGTTTGGTTTATCCGATCTTATTAAATTCGTTAAACAATTTACGTTAAGGGTAATTACAGTGTGGAAATAAAGAGATAAATCCTAACTAGTTTCTATGAAAAAGACAAAGTGAAACTAGTTACAATTATTGTATCGGGTAATCAATAGATACATACGGAAAAAAAACTTACCTTCTCTGTTTCCAATATTCATAAAACTTTGATAAGAATTCCAAGCTTCGTCCAAATTTTGACATGAAATCAAAATGGGAATAGTGAAAATTGAAATATAAATATATTTGAACATTTTTCCAACACCTAATATTATTCCATAACTTAAAGCACTTATAACGAAAATAGACTGTGTTTGACTGAAAAAGATCGTTAAACTAGATATTTAGAGAAAAAGGAATGTTTGTAAGAAATTTAATGACAATTTAAATAAAAAAACATTGTTCACATTAATGTTTATTAGGCCAGTACAAATTCTATAAAATACAAAAGCTGTTATCACAATTTTAATAGACATTATTAATATTCCTCAGTAGAGACCAATAAACTAAAAAATATGTTCATCATACTGAAACTAATTAATGTCTTCTTTGACTCAAAATAAACATTTTGAAAACCCAAGATCTCTATTAGCATTAGATGGGTACAGTGGAGAAGAGCTGAAGGAGACAATAATCATTTTTGTAATATGGTAATATATATCTTTGGGAGTGAAAAATCTGGCAAATTCACAATTTTTTCATTTAAATTAAAATCTTTTGTAAACTATTTCCGTTGTACTACAATCATCCAGTATCTATAGACAGTGTATCTAAATGGTCATCAATATAAATGTGTAGAATTATGGAAATTATTAAAAATGTTCCTTGAAAAATTGATTGATTAATTATTAAGGCACCACCAGTCAGAGGCTTCGAATCCTTGGCAACTTAGCCTTTACGCATTTTGTGCTCTTGGTTATGACCTTATTAAGCTCATCATTCTTTTCACTAAATCGTACTTGGAGCAAATTCTCCCTTGGACGATCTCGTACTAGTAGTTATATCTCCAATGTGATAATGCTTCACATTCGAAGATAATGTATGTATGTATGCACAACCGATAGCAACCAATTGTATGCAAAAGATTTTTCATGCTTTAGTCACCAGTGAGTAGTCCCGTGACCATCCTTATCTGGTTCCTGCTGAGGTTTATTATTTCATGAGTCAGCGACTCCGAGGTTTTTTGACCCGAGGTTTGGAACATGGCTCAAGTACGTTTGAATCCACCGAGATGTACAACCACGTGTAGTAATTTTTGAAATTCAAAATGCTGGTTATTAAGGAACAGTGATTTCAGTTTTAAAACCTAGCGAAGTTAAACATAGGCAGGAAGTATGAAAAGGAAAATAATACAATCAAGCGAATACTGGTTAACATAAACCAGTATAAAAGCGGTACATCTGGAGTCTGGATACCGTCACCAAATTGAGGTATATATAGTTTGATGCTTGTCGAAGGAAGTCGCTTTGGAGCGAAAAATGGAGTCTCAGTACGTTTTATTTATAATGTATTAAAGGTGAGGGATAATAGTGTCAAATTTCAGCCTAGAATACATGCAAAACCCGAACACTGCTCAACGTACTTACGAATCAGAATAATATAGCCTTATTTTTTACAGTAGTTGTCTATAAAGAGCTTTTCAAAGAAAATTATCCACCTCATATAATTCTGAAGGCAAAAATCATATGAAGGGTAACTTCTTTTTGCCTCCAGAATTAAGTGGGGTGGATAGTTTTCATTGAAATTCTCTGCATATAAAAGAGGCCGTATTCATACTGTGTGGAAAAAATTGGAGCAGTCAAAAGTATACACATTATTCTGGAAAAATGGATGCATATTTTAATAACCAGATCAATGATACGCCGATCCTCTCCATCAGATTAAGCGGTAGTCCAAGGCATTAATCAATATGAAAAATTTCATAAACTAAAGTGAGGAAATTAAGTATTTGCTTGAAAAATGTTTGTACAGTAAAATAAATACACTATTTAAACCAGTCTTTTAGAACTACTTAAAACTTTTATATTGAGCAAAATTATATAATAATCACAAATTTGATGCTACGGAATAGAAACGGACAAAAATTTCATAGGATCTCCAACTTTAGGTTGTAATCTTAAATTAACGCGTCTTCCTTTTTGATCATCTATGTCTAAAAATGTATTCCAATCCAATAGATAATAAAAACCTGTTTCTGGACGAGGGGGAGGTGATGGTGCTGCTTCTGCTTCATCTACTCC
>CAJUYI010000510.1:0-44389 GCA_910591695.1 Galerucella pusilla
ATAAATCTATTTATAGAGCATCATTTCATTTGTTTAGGAATGAATTAGGACTGAAGATACTTGAAATAATAACTGATATTGTCTTTCTAATTCAAAATATAAAATATTGTACCGAAAAACTGTTATATTAGTTAAAGAAAACTGTAATTCAATCGCATCTCCAGAGCTAAACACTCCTCCAAAGAAACTGGATGTGCTATTAATGATTTAAGAAACAAAACTTGTTGATCTCTAGCCTGGTGCAGGAATCATGGTCCGAAGAAACAATATTTAAGGGGACTCACATACAACAAACCTGATTTTTTTGATCGTTTTTGTTGGATATTGATAATGACAACAGGTAGACGCTTGAAATATTCACGGAAAATTAAGTTATATTATTCACTTTGAAAATATTGAATTGAATTTAAATAAAACAAATACTTAAGGGGGGCTCCTATACAACAAGCGTGATTTTTGTTTCCAGTTTTCAGTTTCCAATACAAAAATAGATACTACAATAGTATTATTATAGGTACACAAGGTGCAAGGTTTATAAATGTCTTCCACACAATAAGGTGTATATACAATTTTTTTCACTACTAGCCAAATTTAAGACAAAAATTGAAAATAATTCACAAACGCACCACGAGAAGCGTTTACTCAGTCGTCTGACTGACAAGTACACTGTCAGTTTTCGATATATTATGAACGTACTCGTTATGTCATCAGTCATTTTTGGTTGAGCACGAATTTTAAACTAATGGCATTTTTATTAAAATAATTTTTTCTTGATAGGTAATTTCAAGCAGCAAATATGTTAAAGAAAATCTCCTGGGTATACAAAATTATGTTGCACAAGTTTTTGTTGAACTACTATCCCTGAATTCTGAAAGTATTTGAATTTGTCCGTTATTGACCTAGGTTAATAATAGAAAATTATTAACCACTAATAGAGAATAGTATATTCTTCAACGAGTGCAAAATGATGGATATTATTCACGCGGATGAAGTTTCCAAAACGAGGGAGCGCAGCGAGTGAGTTTTGGAATCATCCAAGTGAATAATAGCCATTCTAGACAATTAAAAGACTACTTTCTCCACGACTAAAAGAAAAAACTTCCAGTGAGGATCGTCCGCGCCATAGTCAACCACCACTAGGCTATAGAGCATATTTATAAAAATGTAAACAGTAAATATATCGCTATCGCTACTGTTGTCCATTTTTGTCTCTTATAAAACGTAAAATTATGATTTTATAATTATTTTGACGTTTCAAAAGACGCGCTGTCAGAAGCGATTTGCGTTCTTAGGTATTTGACGATTTGATTTGATTTATTCATTTTAATTAAATTTAGCGTGAATTCTGATAATAATTTAATGTGATTGGCTAACTAGAATGAATTCTTTTTATTATTCACACTGGTGTGAAGAATTTATATCATTATGCAGCTAAATATGTAAAAATAATTTGTGCATTATTATTTAGTCGTGTAGAAAAATTATTACGTATTTTCATAATGTGTTATTTCCCAGGAAAATGACACTTGTGCTACTCTAATCGGTTTCCAGGTTTAGACAACTCTCATTATTTTCCTGTGGCAAAATATTTTGTTAACAGTTTACGTTTAACAATATAATTCAATTTTGGAATTTTTTCGCTAGTTTTATAAAATTTCCCGTGTTCTAAAATGCAAAATCATATACCTAAGCATTTTTTAAATAAAACAAGAACAAATTAGTGGAACGAGTACCTGTTATCGTATTTCTTAATAGTTTTATGTTACAAAAACAAATATAAGTATTTCACAATAACATTCGTTATAATGCAGCAAAAGAAATTGTCCATCATACATATATGCAAGCATGCAATTGGAGAAATAATAATTTATTGAATATTAAATTTAAACATCCTACCAAAACATTACAATAGGGTACAAGCATAAATTTTGCTATTGGTGGAAATTGACGCTTTATCAGGTCTCCTAACTCCTTGCATGCCTATTTTTTCAAAAAAATATAAACTTTACTTTTAAAACGACTTTAAAAATCATAAAATTTGAAAGTTCGCCAAAACGCGCTTTACATCATAAAGATGGCTGCCCCATGCAGTGACGTCATTTGTTTATGTTCTTATTCGTGTATCACGCTCTGAGTTCTTGTGACCTAATTTGTTTCTGAAAACTTTAAATATGGATAAAGCCGATAAAAAGCTTTGGATTCCAAGTATTGCATTGTTTTATAGTGTAACGTCTATTAAAAATCCAGACAAAATATTTGTTACTTTAACTGGTGGCGCAATCAAAAATACACTAAAGAGAAGGGCATCATTTTGGTTGCAAGCTATGCGTCGAAACAAAGACGATATTTCGACAAATACTACTACTTTTGTTTGTGAAGACCATTTTAATGTAAGTACCTACTTCTATGCTGGTAATTTTTATTCTTAAATAGTTTGAGGTTATGTACCTATATGTCTAGGAATCAACCACAAAAACATTATTTTTTCACGACTACACATCGAAATATGGTTGGTATATATTATATATAATACATAGCTCAAATCGTACTTACGATAATGCTTTAACTCCTCTTATTTCCTCTGCATTAAAGCAGCTGTGTGACTTCATAAATTCAGCAGCATAATAATGAGTACTTTCAGTACTATCAGTTTGTGCGTTTACAAAACCTTTGCTAGCCATATCTTTACTCACAAAATATGAAAGAATCGTTACTGAACACTGAACAAGTAAATAAAATTTTTTCTTCTAAAAGTTTTAAAATATCCTCGGAAATATCAAATATTTATGTCCACTTTCCACTTTCCACTTTACGTTGACTTTTATAATTAAAAAAAGCACACACAAACACGTAATGGTCTCAAAAATGATATTTTTACGTCGATGAAGCAATTAATAGTTGATTAAAATACAATATAAACACTACAGAACTACACAGAATGCAATACCGGCCGTATTGACAAAAGTAAACAAATAAGAGATATGACATCACATGTATAATCGGTAGCGTTCGGAAATCCTCGGGTGTTGGTCGGAAAGTGCATTGAAATTTGAATTTTATTTTAAAATTTTGAAGTAATTTCACTAATTTCCAATGGAAACTGGTTTATTTCCTATTACTAGGAATTTTTGATATCAACTTTACTATTATAAATTAATATCTAAGCAAAATATGATATATGCGTGTACTCTATTTCCAGAAAATATTTTGTATATTCATATGTTCTAATAAAATTGCCGAATAAATCTAATTATATATTGTATAGATATGAGATTTTAGAATAAAACTTTCTTTTTACATATAAATGTCTCTTAAATATAAAATAATTATACCTGTATTCATTGAACTATTTGATAAGACAGATAATGAAATTTTTTGTCAATTATTTAATAAAGAATATGTCAAAATTTGAATAAACTAATTGAAAAATATAAATTTCAAAAACGGGTTCTCTAAAGAAGACATTGAGGAGTGTTGCGATATAAATAATGAATGGGATTATTTTATGAAAATTGAATTGGAAGGCAGAAAATTTAATATAAACGTAAAAATCCAATAAATAAACTGAAATAATAAATAATAATGTGCAGTTAATGTAAAACATAAAATGATAGAATCACAGTCGGACTTCTATAAGTTCTCAGAGCAGAATAAAAGGCAAAATGAAAAATAATTGAAAACAAAGTTAATGGTATGAAGAATTGTAGTGAGAGGAAGAAATTATCGAGAGAAGTATAAAAAACTACGTGCCCCACGGGCCCATAGTATTTACTTTTTTTTGTAATATTTCTCCATTTTATTCGATCTCTTGCAACCCTTTCCCAGTCCTCTATTAATTCCTAATTAATTCCTGTATTCGTAGCTTAGTATTCTCCGATATTTCTTTATTGTTTATGTTTTGTTCGTCGTATGTTAAAGTTAATTTCTGTCTCTTGTATTCCTTGTTGATTAATTGTTATTCCCAAGTATTGAAATATTGTCACTTGTTCTAAAACTTGCCCTTCAATTTTTTATCTATATCTTCTTGTCCTTCTATAACCCTTGATTTTATAATCATCCCGTTTTCCTTCCTATTCTATTTTTCTAGATTGTGTTTCAGATCTTCTTTCGACTTCGCAAAAATAACTGTATCGTCAGTAAATGCCCTTCTGTTACTTCCACTTTGCTAAGATAGATCCTATATATTGAATTTTTTTTTGCCTTTCCTTATTAGGTAATGAATAAAGTTGATCTTTAAATGCCTCCTTGTCTTATAATCCTTCTGTGGTTTTAAATGTTGACAATTATAGGTTACTCTCCGCGTTTTTTAGAATATTTTATCGATATATTTCTTTTCTTGTTAGAGTTTTTCAGTTATAGAAAAAATATGATCTTGCCTAAAGCCACTTTGCGACCCATCCAACGTATTTTCCAATATAGCCTACAAATCTCAACATATTCTTTATTGTTTTAATCTTTTAAAATGACAGTACCATTTGTGGAAATTCGTCGCCAGCCAAAGATATCTTTGTAATTCAAAAGAGAGCTATTATAGGATTTTGAGTAATGTCAGTTCCCGTGAACACTGTAGGGCGTTATTTGTTCATCTACGGATAATGCTTCTACCGACCTTATTTATTTTTAACACCCTCATTGAGATCCACAAAAGTCTTGACTCCTTAACAAAAAATTCAGATATCCATAATTACAATACTAGACAAGCATGTAATATTCGTACAAATCGTTTTCGTCTGACAAAATCTCAGAAGAATTCACTCAACTATTCTCTGTATAATATCTTACCAGCAGAAACGAAATCTTTAAGTTTGAATAAATTCAAGAGGGGTTTAAAAACTTATTTACTTAGATTTTGTTTTTACTCTGTGAACGAAAACATTGAGAATTGTCAGAATATCTAGAAAATTTTTAAAATGTATTCATGCTCATTGGAATGAATGAATGAATGAATGTTTATTATGATACGACACAATTCCAAATACAACAATTCAACATAATAATACTTATATAAACACATAATAAACAAAATAAGTCACAGAAACCACACAAATGGCTTGTGCGTGACTATAAATTTAAAAACATGAAAACACATAGACCAATAAATATGAAAAACACCTAAAATTTAAAACATATACATATATATATCCTCTTTGACCGAATTAGGTCCAATCAAATTTCAAAATTATGCTACTTAAATCAACCTAATATTTCCTTCCTTCCTTTTTGAATATATTTTTTATCACTTGTATTTTAACCTTAATTAATGTGTGATATGTTTTTATTTTTATTAATACGTCAAATGTTGTACATTCTACATTCTACATTTTGTATTTCTGACTTGCTACAAACATTGTAAAAACATGTAATGTAGTCAAATAAATCTATCTATCTATCTATCTATCTATCTAAAACGATTGACAGATGTCATTGTCATTGTGAAAATGTATTATCAATACAATGTTGCCATTTAAAAACACACTGTTAATGAATGCTCCCCCATCTTTAATAATTATTTTGTGTACAAATATCGTCTGATTGATTTACGTTTACCAAAATGTTTTTCCCGATTCGGTATAGCTGTTTGAATTTTTAAGGTATAATACTTTTACTACGCTTTGTATAGTCACCGAGTCAGTAAATATTGTTTATTTCTAATATAAAGCCATATAAAATGAATACAATACGATAAATTATATGATAATAATAAAAAGACTTTACGGCAAGAAATAAGTCATATTATATAAGTACCTATAATTAGCAATAATAAATGAATAAACAAAACTTACATGTAATCACAAAAAGACACGATGAACTATATATAATGCCTCTTAACAATCACCATACACTGAAGCCAGCATCACTGAAAAAAATAATGGACGTATTAAAAATTACCAATTGCTATTACGAAGATTTAGTCTGAGGCTAGTGGCCTGCCTGCCTGTGCTATTCCCGCTCGATATAATTTAACTTAATAGGCGATGGCGAAGCTCAGATGTCATCAATTAAACTTAAATTAAATTTTGTATTTCAGTACGTCTCAAGACATGCGCGGACTATTTTGATTGATACTTTTTTTTATTTTTCCATGTTTTTTCTTTTAATTGTCTGATAAGATATGATATTTTATATTCACGAATCTAGATTACGATTTTGTGAACGTGTTTGTATGAAAGTATTGTTTTAACGTGCAATATACATTACGACATATTATCATATTAAAATATGTTCTAATATTTCTTGATAAACTGTTACGAAATTGGTGCTGACATAATAAATATAAATATGTCAAAACATTCGACGAAAGATCTATACTCTGTTTAATTCAAATGTCATTTACGCCGCGTCAACTCTTGTGTTATCAGTTCCAAAATGGTGTGGGAATATGCCTAGACAAACTCAATGAACTAGGCGAGAACAATTACCTTACTATGGATTCCAGGACACACTGGAATAGAAGGAAATGAAATAGCAGATGAACTAGCAAAGAGGGGGACTGAAATACCTTTCTGGGGGCCTGAACCTTTTTGCGGAATCAGCCCCAATATTGGAAGAAATAGGTAAAGCCGAGAAAAAGAGATCTGACCATTGGAAAGATCTAGCAGGGCTTATACAATCATAGACTCTTCTGGGTGACTACAACCTGTTGAGATCAAATGAATGCATAAGTCAAAGTAAAACTGCGCTAAGAGTTTTAACAGGGATCCTTACGGGACATTGTCGCCTGAATGGGCACCTGAAAAAGCTCAAAATAGTGGAGGAAGAAGAATGCTGATTTTGTGGAATGGAAGAAGAAACCTCCATCCACATACTTTCCAACTGCACAGCACTTCAGAATCCTAGAGCACAGCACCTGGGAGATTACTGGATAGAAGAGGAACATTTACCTAAGTTGAAGCCTGTAGACATCCTAAAATTCCCCCGGGAAATAGGACTAAAGGAACTACTAGTTTTTGAAACTCTCCTCAGAAACTGAGTAGAAGTAAGGGGGCACAATAGATCTTTCAGGTCTCAGTGAATGTCACCCCAAAATACATACATACATACATACATACATACATACGCCGCGTCAAGACATTATCTCCACCTAAGAACAGCTCCAGCGGCAGACGTTTTGCGATCTTGTTAGTGAATGAAAAAGTCGAATGCAACGAATACCAAATCAACATGTAGTATGCTGTTTCTTTTTAACACTGTCAATCATAAGATAATCCCAACTTTAATCTGCTTAACCATAAGTGGAGTCAGCTTTCAAAGATATTTGATTACTGATGGATATAAAGTGAGATCTACTTCCGTATAATGAATACTGGGTGTTCCAGTGGATTTAATGGTCGCTGGGCGACGGTGATTGAAAGAGGATAGAATTAAAAAATAACGGTAAAATCCGCATCTCTATATCTATTTTCTAAGATAAAAAATTGGTAAAATCAATGAATCAGTAGTTATAAATTGGCGCCCAACGTGGGGCACTAATTTATAACTTATTTAGGGGAGTGGAATTTGGCATCAATTAAACGATCTTATGTGCTTTCTCTGGGATGGGGTGTGCAATTAATAAATATTAAATTGGACGCCGCCAGATTTCCACCTTTTGCTTTTTTTATTGTTTTGGTAAGATAAAATATTCTAAACATATCATCGATCAATCCAATGAAATGAAGATACTATTCTGGTTAATCGAATTGTATCAAAAAAGATAACATGGAATTTTGAAATTATCAATTCTCCAAGTAATCAGTGTGGGGTATTTCCAATTTATATTTCCATCAATTATATTAGATTTATATGGAAGGATTTGATAACCACTTGAAATCTTATTTTTATTTTTTGATATAAACATTTCAATAATCATAAAAATAAGATCGATTTATTATACTGGAAGAATTACACTCGAGAACACTTTTAAGGTTACTGAACTCGTAAAAAAACTCGGGTCACTTATTCAACTCTTTTTTTATAGTCTATTGTAAGTAATTTTTTAAAACGTATAATTATGTAAATAATTTTTAAAATACGAGGAGCTACTAAAAATATTTAGGCCGTCCGGTATGTATGAATTTTGGAATCAGGTAATTAAATCGATTTGGTATGTTTTCCTAATTATTGTGGTGGTATTATTGTCATAAATAGACAGGCTACAGTATTGGAGGCTCTCGGTTTATTCTGCTCTTTTTGGTAACAAGGAATAGAGTATTTAAAAAAACGTGTAGGTATATTTTAATGAAATCTATTTATATTCAAAATTTCATATCTTCTATATAGACAAGTTGAATTATTCAAAATCTACACTTATACAAAATAGATTCATTCATTCATTGATACGTTTGGGTTGTGTTCAACAGCCCAGGCACTTGAACTGAATCTTTGTACCATTACCCATGTTATCTACCTACTTCCATTCCAGAAGCCGCGTGTCCTCTATATAGGCCCCCAGTTTATCTGGAGAGATCTTCAGTAGTTGTGATAGTTGTATTATTTCCACTCCAAAGTGTCCTTGTAAGTTCTCACAGAAGCAGAGTATGTGAATAGGTGTTTTATCGTAGAGTTCACATTTTCTGCACGAAGGTTCATTAATTTTGCCCATCCTGTACAGATGCTTCCTCAGGGTACAGTGTCCAGTCACCAGGTCGGTAACTGTCTTCAAATTTCTCTTACCCAGTTTCAGCAACCTGGACGAGAGTTCCTTGTCTATTCAGTAGACTCTTAGTAAGGAGGTCTCATTGGGTCTTCCCCTCTTATTTAATACTTTGTGATTCCACAAAACGGTTCCGGGCCTGTGAAGGCTTCTTCAGAACCTTCTTTAGCAAACTAGTTTGCCATTTCATTCCCTGCAATCCCTTCATGTGCCAGCACCCATATTACAGACACTTTGTTGTCTCTTGCCAGCATGTTAAGGAATTCTTTACAGTTTTTTACCAGTGTATACCTACAAATAGATGGTGGACAGTGTATTATTTCAAAATATGTGACCACATTCTAGACGATCCTATGTATTTATATTTCACTTATTTTATTCTTCGTAACAATTTTAAAACCGCACATTTGGCAACAATGTATGTGAATTTTAATGCGTTAAAACGTAGGCCACAAAGGTGACATTCCTTTAGCGGCTCGCAATTTACCGTTCCACGAACTGTCGTTAAAATTCAAGTTGAACATGCAGCCACTGGATTTTTTACGGTTCTTGACTTTTCTTTTTTGTCTACTTTCCATTGCCCGTCGAACGCTTAGTACCAAAATGCAAATCATCAATTCTGCAACCGGTCCAGCGGAGACCATTTTCTCTTTTTTTTTTTCATACATCTTTGTTCTCTTAAAGTTACTTTCTTTTTTTTGCTTTTGCCAAGGACTAACATATCGATCGGCTGTTGATTTCTCAACTTATCGAGTAAATGATGTTTATTTATTTGCTTTTAAGTGGTTATTGTAGAGAAAAAGGAGTAATATCAAACAAAATATCAAAATTTTTCATTAATAGGGTCTGAAAGTTAATATTAAGTAAACTCAATTCCAATATATTTCGTTTTAACTCAACACCAACTTAATTGATTCAAGAGAAAAACCCATAACAGATAGTCGTTAATCCGATAACAATAGCACAGTGTCGTATCGTACTCGTTTCTTCTAACTGTATCTGTATCTGTAGAGTAGGGAGGGTGAGTGTAGGCTCACAGCACTTAGGCCACATGTGACCCATTGTACATCCTCCCGAGGTGTTGTCCTCCTAGGTCAACATCCATCCTGTCCTTCTCAGGGAGGTGGACAGGTCACTAGGAGACATTTCCTTTATATCGGCAGGTGTAGGCCAAGACTAACCAAATTCACACTCTCTTATCGACGATAACTCCGGACACTCGCATAAGACATGCCTGACAGTTTCATCTTCCTGTTCACACATCTTGCAAAGAGGTCTGTCCGCCAGCCACATAGTATGGAGGTGTTTCCTTTGTTGACAGTGGCCAGTCAGAAGTCCTACTGTTAAACGTAGATTTCTCCTGGTCATCGTCAAATATTTCTTCGGCGCCAGCTTCCCAGGGCCGCCCAGGGTGATCCTAGCAAGACTGAATCCATTGATTCCATCCCATCTCTTAAGGGATTGAGCATGAGTGTAACGTTTGGCTAGTTCCGCAATTGTCGAAGTCGTTAGTCCGTAGGTGTCACTGGGTCCTAAATTTTTTAGTCCAGCCGCTTCCCTGGATAAAGAATCGGCAATGCGATTACACTTACTCCTGTCGTGCCCTTTAACCCACCTCAGGATAATATTGTTATCTGCCGAGGCGTTAGCTAAATCTTGGTGGCACTCTAGTACTAGCCCCGATATAACACGTTGTCTGTTCAATTGTCTGTCTGTCTGTCTGTCTGTCATATTGTTGGTATGTTGGCTTGTTGTATCTACAATTTACCGACTACGGATCTGTTACTGTTTACTGTATAATGAGGGATTTATAAACTTTATTACTTATAAAAGTTATAAACTATTAAATCCATAAGACCAGATACCAAGTGAAGCAAATGTGTTAAATATATACTTTACTAAAAATTATCAGGGCCGGATTTAAACCTATTGCCGCCCCATCTAATCACTGGAATTCATAATTTTGATATCTTTCCAAATTTTGCCGCCCTGGGCACTTGCCCCGACTGCCCTTAGTGTAAATTCACCACTGAACATTATTTTGGCTCAACTTATACGCTCCCATTTGTTCCTTTACTCATGAGGCACCCAGTATATTATCACGTTCTTTAATATCAAAGAGACAATGAAAATTAGTTCAATTTAATAAATTGGAACAACTATAAAAGAAACGTTATACAATGTTTGCTTTGAAGAGCATTTTGAGTTTATATCTTAAATTTAAAACTTATTATTGAATATGGCATCATCAAGATAAATAAAGATATCAAGGAAACTGTCCTTTTTGTGTAGTGCTTGAATATCCGATTCAATTTATGAATAATATTTTCGGGTATATAACGTATATAACAATGGAATTGAGAATCTTTTAGCAAATAAGAATATAACTTGTGTAAACATAAGAGAGAGAAAATAATTGAAATTTATTTTATAGGTACTAAATTTGTTTGACTTCATACAAATTCTAAATTAAGAAGTTTTAGAACAATTGCATTTCTCATTGTATGAACAGATATCAACCTTTGCACAGTCGCAAGTGCAGAGGTTATATCAATTTAAACCCATTTTTTTTTTCATTGAATAAACCGTGTCAAGTGAGTTTGATTGAATCACGCGAGACGTCACGATGTTACTCTTTAGATACAAATGTGAATTAGAAGAAAACGTAGGAAGAAATAAATAATTGCTCTAAATTGGAAGTTCAATTACAATTATTAACCTATTAAAAACGTCGTTCAACAATTACAATCTACATCTTAGTGTTTAATTTGCATACTGAGTATTATAAAAGTATTATTTTGTTTTTGTTATAACAATCTAATTATTGAGCAATTTTAATATAACATAGATAACTTGATGGTTTCTTAAATTAAAGGCACTAAACTCCATTCTATGGGCTAGTTTCATGGGTATGAATTAACAAGTGAATTCATATCAGGAGGGTTAAGAATAACATATCTTTTTCCAACGATATTTATCTCAAAAAGTTATAAATATTTATGAAATTCAGTTTAAAAATTTTTTTCAGATAAATAAACCGCTTAAATTAAACCAATGGCAGAAGCCCTTATTGCCAGATTCAAAGTACGTTCTGTTAAATTCTACTTGACTATCCAAGTTGATTAGTCAATTTACATCATCCACGTTCAGTTTTTAGTAGTTGTTTGTGTTATTTTATTGTAGAAAGTGTGCTTCTGTTTATTTACCTTTTAAAAGACATAAAATTAATAAAAAACACTACCAAAAATACTTTAATAAAATCCGGAAATCGATAAGCACACAAACAATAAACCACATAAACAAAACGTAGGTTATGGCATTTGTTATTGTTTTAGGAGGCACTCAAAGTCCCCTAAAAAGAAGAATAAGCGATCCGGAACTAAATCGAGTTTCAAATTCTTCGGAATTCTAGGGTACCTAACGCAATTTATGGGTGTGGGTTATATCACATGTTTTTCAAACAACTCAACCTACATAGAGAACATTTAATTTTCATGAAATCGGTAATACTAGAGATTTAAAGTTTTTTATTTATTTTATAAGTATAGGTACTTTTAATGTACTGTGGAATGGTTTTTCTTCAACGCTCACTACAGCATTGCCTCCTATATGTTAAAAGTGATTTTACATTTTAGTTTTTAATGGAACACACTATTTCTTTATAACTCCACTATATCAGTTTTCTAATAGAATTGTGTCGATATATCATCGTCACATTTTATTTTCTCTCTGAAAGCATCATATCGAAAACTACAGCTTAAAAATTTCCAAATTTCTTTGACTACGCGAGAGTTACCTTTTTTAATAAGAGGCACCCGATTATGAGAGCATCATTTGAAAGGATACGTTTTGACAGTACCACCAAAGTCTATATATTCCAATAAGTCCGACCAATCTCTCGACGACGCGAAAATCCCCCTCCTGCCGACACCCACCGTCTCACCGGCAAAACCCAACGATTATAAACCCTACAGGATTGCTTATTCGCTTGAATCTTTCGTCGGTGCTTACGTCACCAGTGGACCTCGACCGATTTAAAATATACTGCAATCGTTAATATTTTCCACTTTTTTCTAGTTTATTTGCAGAAAATAATAATAAATAATTTTTTCTGGTGATATTTTATTTTAAAAAGTTATATTTAGTAGTATAAGTAGTTATAAAATATAAATAGACGTTTGAAACAATAACTTTGAATTGAAGAAACTTGCTTATAATTTATTTTGCACAGAAACAGAAGCAAATCTACGAGATGTCATTATGGGTTAATTGATGGGTAAACTCAGAATTATATATTTTTCTTCTTATGGGGAAAATAAAATAGACGCCTCATGCACTAATAAAAAATTTATTAATAAACAATTTTTTAAAACCTGTATCATCTCTTGTGGTACTCACACATTTTTTCTTCAAACATTTTTTTCCTACTACTTGTTCGAAGTTTACAAAGGTGGATTCATGCAAGCAAAAATTAAAACTTACATTACTTTAAAACTAAAACTAAGAACTTATAAAACCATGTAATGTAGATGTTTATGCCAGAAACTGAGAAGCTAAGGCATTCTTTTTAGTTTTAGCTTATATCTTAATTTCTTATTTTTTTGCATGATCATCTACATTACATGGTTCTCTGTTCTCAGTTTAGTTTCAAATTAATTTTAATTTTTGCTTGCATGGGGAAATGTATAAATTGAAACGCGAATCCAAAAATTTTGTATTTACACTGAAATATTTCTGCTTCGTATTTATAGACTTTCTTGATTGACAATTATTAATAAACAACACCTTCAAAATTGAAAAAACGGATAAAATATCGTCAAAACACACTTTGTAAACAAACGATAAACCATAAAATTAAAAAGGTTAGGTCCAGTGATGACGTATTCGTCCGACTTGAGCGAGGCGAACACAGAGTTGAATGGAAATAAGCAATCCTGTAGGGTGTATAATCGTTGGGCAAAACCCACATCTGATGTGGGATTTATTTATTTTTCAGTTCTGTTTGACTTACATGGTGGTGTAGCAGAGCGTTGTATCGGGTGCGCCAAAGAAAGTGATCTTGAATTTTAATTTGTGCGAACTTTATCTGCACTGTGTTTTTGATTGTGTGCGATGCCTTCTTATGGAAATTATTGTTGCGTGGATTCGTGTAGAAACAATACTGCAATTCATAAACAATTATCATTTTTTCGTCTTCCTAAGGATCCTTGTTTACGACGGCCAAGAAAAAAAATGGTCAGCCAATATTGGACATAAAAAGGGAAGACTATCAGGATTTGTCCACAGAAGTAGGAAATGCCCTGGTTTATGTGGGTGGATATTTTTTGCAAAAGTGTTTTGTTAAACACAAATGCGATATTTGCCTAAACTTTTGCAATAAGGAAGGTTGTGACCAATCCACATCATTCTGCGCAAAAAAAAGTCTATGAAGGTAGTAAGCAGGGACGGTTTGGAGGATTGACAGTTCCTCCAAAAAATTTCAGTGAATATCTGATTTCTTTAGAAAATATATTCACTGAAAATTTCAATGACTTATGTGTGCAGGATGTAGGAATAGAAATGAACTTGAAGACCAAGTTGTCTACTATCGCATTTTCGCATCCTTGCCCAAACTTCCCATGGGAATACCTGCTGTCCTTATATACAAGGGTGCGAATCTATTATACACTGCACCCGGTAAATTCCTTCACAAATGAATTCACCGTCCGTCACCTCGTATACTACTAAATGACTAGCAAAAACAGGTGTCGCACATGATTTACGACTCTCTGCAAAAAATGCCGGCGTTTTCCGACGATCAAAGGAGTGACCGGACCACAGTCTACTACAGGAATTCAAATTTCAATATTTTTTTTCATTTTTATTTGAAATCGTAGAGTGGCGTTATTAGTTGCAAATACTTAGTTAAGACCCAATATATCTTGTGACATTTTCATTGAAATTCATGAAACGAGCCCATTCTCTTTGCATCTCAGGAAGTAGTGCTATAGTGCTAAACGGCTTAGAGTGTTCTGAAATGTCCAAGCAACTTGTGTTGCCACTACCATCGAAATATAAGGAAATTGATGCCTTTCTTACATACAGTATGTCGCACTTAATATCACAACAAACCATAGCTTTTAATTGACATTTGAGGAACTTGGGTTCAGAAAGGTCGAAAGAAATTGGTGATCCGTCAAAGATAATTAGATAATTACTTGAGTGGTTGCCCTAAAGGATAAGGTTTGTGTCAGTAGCGTACGTCTTTAAAGGACTTAAATAATAATTGCAGTCTTTTTTTATCGCATGAACCCAGCAGGTCATTAGCGAGATACAGCCTATCAAAGTTAGTTTTTTAAATTTTGTTGATAATATTAATTTCACTTAGATCCAATAAAATGTAAGGTATCTTGTGTTTAGCTCTTTCTGTGTGGAATTTAGGCCATAAAATGTTTTACCTTTTTTATATTCCACAGTCTTCACATGTCGGTTCGTGATCTTTCGTAATAAGGTATGAATGAGTAAAATTTGTGTGCCGAAGCCACTATAACTATTCATTAATTCATACGCGTGGGTTGTGCTTAACAGCCCAGGCAAGTGAACTGAATCTTTGTACCATTTCATATGTTATCTACTTGCATTCCAGAAGCTTTGCGTCTTCTATATAGGTCACTAGTTTGACAGAAGGGATTTTCAGTAGTTGTATTATTTCCTCTTCAAAGTACTTTCGTCTGAGTCCTTGTAAGTTCTCGCAAAAGCAGATATCCTTCATACCACTTAGTCTAACATTGTTTATGCCTGAAACACCTAAAGCTGAAAACACACCGGTTCTGAGACGTGTTACTATCATTTGGAATCTACAATTCACAGGAAGATCTGGCCACGGTTTCACTGTTTGTTTCACATGTGGTGTCGAGCTGTTCCATCGAGATTGCCACGCACTTTGCTAACTCTGATAGAATCCTTTGCATTACGTGTTTACTAGCACATTCAAATATGTACTTATTGTAAGCAAGCTATATTTTTTTGAATAAACATATCAATGTATTCATAAAATAACAATATATAAAAAATGTTTGTTGGAATTACTCACCTCTAAGCTGGTGTTTTAATAATATTACATTGAATTCACTAGAACAAAACCGATTCAGTCTTGAACACGTTACGCACCAATCTAATATCAATTTCTTCTACAAGATATTGTTATCAAAATTTAACCATAACAAAGAGGTTGGCGATAAACATGAATAGTTTAATAATGTCAATTCAAACAATATCTATTTGATAAGTGATAATATGCTTGGATCATCAAGGCAGACAAGAATCCATGGGTAATACGTGAGATGATAATTTCGATCATACTCATCAAAAAATAAAATTCCCACAATGTTATTTGAAAGAATTTTCGCTACAAACACATCAAGGATTAATCATTACAAACGTTCCACAGTAAAAAATTGTTCTTATTGTAAAACCAAGTCAGTTTATTTGTATGGTCTGTTCATACTTATATAGAAGTAACTAACTAGACCGCTGTCAAGAAATACACGTACAAGCTATGAATTTGAAATATGATTGAAAGGTCCGTACTTTCGTTACAATTTAATAGTTGAAATATAATTTAAATAATACCTTATTTATTCAGCTTGTTTTTGAACAAATCTTCAAATAATTACCCAAGTAAGAAGAATCATTATAATAGTAAAAGGTCAAAAAGGGCATTCGGTATAAATAAAATAAATCACTGAAATATCCAGATATATAAAAAAATTATCTCTTATGCGTATTTAATGAGTATTAATTTGTTATGCAACAATTTTTTATACTTCACTGCTTTTCTGCATACACTTCCTTAATTTATTCTTTTTATAATTGTACTCTAGCTATTCAAACGATTAAAATTCTTTATGTAACTTGTTGTGTCTATTTATCACAACAATTTATAAGACATTCTCACGTTTATTAATACAGTCTTTAAAATTGTCTCTATATCACCAATTATTCATTTGTTAGTATAGTACCTCAAGGGACTATTTCGGGTCCATTATTATTTTCAATTCACACTTCGCAATTTTGCTGTGCTGAACAGCCCAGGCACTTGAAATGAATCTTTGTACCATTTCCAATGTTATCTACTTCTATTCTAGAATCTTTGTATCTTCTATACACGCCACTAGTATAACTGGAGGAGTTTTTAGTAATTGCGTTATTTCCTCTACAAAGTGCTTCCTTCTTGTGAGTCCTTGCAAGTTCTCGCCATAGCAGGTGAGTAGGTGCTTCAAAATGGAGTTCACATTTCCTGAGCATAGGTCCACTAACTTTGCCTATTTTGCACAGGATCACTAGGACATCAAAGTTTGATCTCACTTTTATTCCAAATGTTGAAAAAAGGGACTCATCAAACTCAAAATCCCTAATACCAGTTAGCCTAACATCGTTTATGCTTGAAACGTAAATACTAAAGTGATTACCTCTCCACCCACATCAATATGTTTACCGGACAGGCCTTCTGCTGAATAGCTGTCTTTCTTTAATAAATCTTGTCGAAACACCACATTCTGTTGCGCAACGTCTCGCAGCATTGCAAGCTCCAAATTTGCTTCAACTGGCGCGCAGCGCATAAAAAATTGGAGTTGTACTTGCAAATTATAAAGGAAATCCTCGCTCGCTCGCATTCATTATATTCCGAGAAAAAGTTTATACCTATAGAGTATGAGCTTATCCTTCACAAAAAGTATTTGGGTATACATAAACGTCACCTTCTACTCTAGATAAAAAGGATATCCCTCAATAATCTTGAGTGTGGTTAGTAGCAGACTCAGTCATGTATAGATCAGTTGTAGCGATGGCAGATGTTGTGGAACTGAGAGAGATTAAACACTACAATGAGCGTTTATCAAATTACAAAGAATTATACCGGTTTGAAGAGGCAAATGATTGCTTTACCAGCTCGAGAAGTTGTCTTTATGCTTTCTCAATCATCCTGGCATCAGATTACTGGATAAAGTGTCAGTCTAACTTTCACTCCCATTTCAACAGTTTGATTGCTCATCCTTTCTAGCTTTAATTTTTGGTATTTTGATTATTTTCTGGGGCGTTGGTAGTTTCATCTGCAATGAACTGCCGTTCGATGGTATCATTATTTTGTTCCAGTACCGCTGCTTGATGAATACCTACATTTTCTCCGATCGAAGTAATGTACTCAAATAACACCGATAAGAAAAAAATGCTCCAAATAAACCAACCATCGAAAACAGTAACAAGCCAACATGCCAACAATATGACAGACAGACAGACAGACAATTGAACAGACAACGTGTTATATCGAGGCTAGTACTAGAGTGCCACCAAGATTTAGCTGACGCCTCGGCAGATAACAATATTATCCTGAGGTGGGTTAAAGGGCACGACAGGAGTAAAGGAAATCGCATTGCTGATTATTTAGCCAGGGAAGCCGCTGGACGCTAGGACCCAGTGACACCTACGGCCTAACGACTTCGATAATTGCTGAACTAGCCAAACGTTTCACCCATGCTCAATCCCTTAAGAGATGGGATGTAATCAAAGGATGCAGCCTTGCCAGGATCACCCTGGGCGACCCTGGGAAGCTGGCCCCGAAGAAATATTTGGCGATGACCAGGAAAAACCAACGTTTAACAGTAGAATTTCTGACTGGTCACTGTCAACTAAGGAAACACCTCCATACTATGGAGCTAGTGGACACTCCTCTATGCAGGATGTGTGAACAGGAAGATGAAACTGTCAGGCATGTCTTATGCGAGTGTCCGGAGTTATCGTCAATAAGAGAGTGTGTGTTCGGTGAGTCTTGGCCTACACCTGCCGATATAAAGGAGATGTCTCCTAGTGACCTGTCCATCTTCCTGAGAAGGACAGGATGGACAATGACCTAGGAAGACAACTCCTCGGGATGATGTACAATGGGTCACATGTGGCCTAAGTGCTGTGAGCCTACACACTCACCCTCCCTACTCTACAGATACAGATGCCAACAATATTTTACTGATTACTTATTACTTTTCCAAGTGTAAAATAATCATTATGAATAAAAAAAGGAAATACTTATACTCCTACCTTTTCCTTTAACTCAAAACCTTATACTTAGTAGTTTTTTAAACACGACCTATTGTCTCGGCAAGTTGCGCAATGTTTTATAACAAAACGCGATAAGGGAATTCAGAGCATCTATTTCTTCTTCGCAACTTTCCTAGTACACACGTTTGTCACTGTCACTGTCCTTCATTGAAATATTCATATTATAATCTTAATTTGTCCACAAATATCAACGCGAGTTAGCTACTTATGCTTGTTCACTCAAAAACACTAGACTTGCATTATATTGTGGCAGCAAAATGTTGTAGCTCAGCATATTAAAGCTGATACAAGCAATCCACACTTTACCAAGATACAAAAAGATGTGGAATGGAATTAAAGGATGTAACATGTCATCGGATGTATGTATAACCCGATTAATTTGTATTGTTAGTGTTAATACTGATAACATTAAGGAACAATTATCAACAATTGTGATTTTCACCTTAACCCATATACTTAATATAATACTTACTTACAAAAACTGACACACTAGTATTAATATTTTTGAAAACTAACACTGATTAAATGATCAACCTTTCGGAACGCGATTGCGATATAATACGTTATTGTATATATTTACGTAACGAATCAAATTGATATCCTTTGGCCTCATTATTTTCTTTTCATTGTTTTTTTTTTCGGTCGTTCGACGAATTTTCTAATAAATCGGAAACGCAAATTTGTATCGTTTACTTGATTAAACGTTAATAATTGAAGCTAATTTTGATTATTTCTACAGGATTGACTTGAATACTGACAAAAGTTGTATTAATAGTGGAACAAAAAATACAGAAAAATTATTAAGATAAACCAAGTCGAAGATGTTTTCTACGTTGCGATGCCAGCATTCGTTATTGGCATTTACTTTATACACTTATGGTTGCCGGCACATGGCGGGATTAGAGAGAATGAAATTGCAGACCAGTTAACTAAAGAAGGCTTCACAGGTCCAGAACCGTTTTGTGGAATCATAAAGGAATCATTACATAAGAGGGGAAGTCGGAAACTGGCTAGTTAAGGAACACCAACTCAAGTGGAGGCTGACACAAGGACACCTCCATACTAAGAGTCTACTGAATAAGTTAGACAAGGAACTCTCGTCCAGGCTGTTTGAAAACAGTTACTAACCTGCTGACTGGACACTGTACCCTGAGGAAGCATCTGCACAGGATGGGTAAAGTTAGTGAACCTATGTGCAGAAAATATGAACTCTACGATGAAACATCTACTCACATACTCTGCTTTTGTGAGAACTAACAAGGACTCAGACAGAAGCACTTTGGAGTGGAAATAATACAACCTTCACAACTACTGAAGATCCCTCCAGATAAACTGGTGGCCTATATAGAAGACACGAAGCTTCTGGATTGGAAATAGGTAGATAAAATGGGTAATGGTACAAGTGCCTGGGCTGTTGAGCCCAACCCAAACGTATGAATGAATGAATACACTTATGGTTGTTGATATGCCCACAATCATACAGGTTTACCGAGATTGCGCTGTGAATAGATAAAAAAAGAAAGGTATGTCCCTAACTAAGTCAAATGGGAGAATAAAACCTCTGGAAGGTCACAACATACTTTCAAAAACAATCACTGAAATGGTATAGGTACATATTTGTATTATAATGAAGGTCTACAATAGGAGATGAATATTTCATGCACCAGGAGCCGACCGAATTTTCCAAGCACATCTCCAGCAAGGACAAGACATTGAAGCAGCTTAGAGCTGGGTTACATACCAGAGGCATGCAGAAGTGTAATAGTCACCTTGATTCCGAAAGCTGGAAAAACAAACTCAAAACCCTTCAGACCAATTAGCCTAGCATCGCTTGTGCTTAAGACCTTGGAGAAAACTGAAGGCAATTATATTAGAACGTAAATACAAAAGTGATTACCTTTCCACCCACATCAGAATGTTTACTAGATAGGTATATCTACAAAGGTTACTTACATAAAAGGTACTCCAGATAGCCAATTAACTGTACTATGTGCGTTTTTGAACATAGAGGATCTTTTAACAATTCTCCACAACTTTTACAACTTGACCAAGTCAATGAAATGTTGTGAAATGTACTTTTTTTCCTTGGAGCCGTCCCTTCGCCGGTACCACCTCAGCCTCCTGGGCTTATTGTGGATACCCCTAGTTTTCTGACTACAACCTATTCAGCCATTCCGCTCTCTGTATTAGCTCATACAGGTTCTTTGCTGGTTGGTTGTAGAAGTCTTCTGGATTCATTTGGGGTCTACCATACAGTTTCTGCCTTCTGTGGTCCAGCGACTCACAGTTGCATAGTATATGCAGAGCTGTTTCGGTATCCTTTTTGCATCTTCTGCATGTAAGGTCTCCGTTGTACAGCCCTATTTTGTTTAGGTGCTCCTTTGTGGGAAAATGTCCCGTAAGTAGCCCCGTTATGGTGCGTAGTTTGTTCCTGCTCATTGAGAGCAGTTCTTTCGCCACTTTTTCTGATGGTTCTTTTATGAATTTCTTCCCATGTATTTGCCTGGTCGTGTTCTTCCAGTATTTATTGTGTTGTTCTTTCAACCATCCTTTTAACCATGACCTCGTTATGCATCTGGGGATGCCCACAGCAGGTTCGGGTCCGTTCATCTAAGTTGACGATCCTACTCTTGCGAGTTCGTCAGCTTTTTCATTGCTTGCGATTCCTTTATGACCTGGGACCCACTCCAGTGTTACACTGTTCCGAGTCGCCAGTCTTCTAAGTTCTTCACCGCATTCCCATACTAGCCGAGATGTCACCCTATAGCTCTGAAGTGCTTTAAGGGCGGCTTGACTGTCACTGTAGATCCTGATCTGCCTGTTGTTGTAGGCTCTCATATTATTAGCCATTGCACAAGCAAGTATTGCATAGACCTCTGCTTGAAATACAGAAGCGTATTTGCCAAGCGAGACGATCCCTTCATATTTGCTCGTCTTGCTGTATATGCCTGCTCCGGTGCCGAGTTCATTTTTTGATCCGTCTGTATACCAGATCAGTTCATTCGCTCTACTAAGTGGTGGTGCGTTCTCTTCCTCAAGCTCCTTTCGATCTTTGATGACAATCTCGAAGTTCTTGCGAAAGATATATTTGGTGGTCATGGTCTGATGCTTTTTCCAGTCGGGTTAGTGCTGCCCTTGCTTCGCACATTACGACACAATGTAGCGGAGGAAGGTCTAGCATTGTCTCCAGTGCCGCTGTAGGAGTGGTCCTCATTGCCCCTGTAATACCAATGCATGCAAGTCTTTGGATCTTGCTTAGTTTTAGCATAGCAGAGGATTGTCTGATCTTTGGCCACCATACCAGAGATGCATATGTAATCCTGGGAATGACAACCATTTTGTACAGCCAGTGTACCAAGCTGGGTCTAAGTCCCCATGGATTTAGCAAATGTACTTTAACTGAGAATTCAATAATAATAAATTTGATCACTTTTTTCAATCCACTTTGAATAATTTTTTTTTGACACATCACTAATAGTATTATTTTGGTATGTTTGCTTTAAAAATATTGCTATTACAATAATTTTTATTCTAAATAATAGGATTTTCCTAAATATACGTCCATTGAGAATTAAGAATAAGGTCAGTTATTGTTATATTTCCATAATATCAGTTGGCACATGTGGAATTCTACAAAACAAAGGACTTCGTCAAACCATAGATTTTGTTTGGGCCACCTGTGCTGTATATACCATCAAATTTTGTTTCAATACTCCGTCTCTTTGGCGATTCCAGTATAGTCAAGTGATCCCATCTGGAGGCTAGAAAATTTCTAATCTGGCATTTTATCTTCTGATCCCAAAAAGGAAAGAAGAAGACCCCTACCTAACCTAAGTTACTACACAATTGTTTTACTGTTACCAAAAATTCCTCAAAATGGCTAAAGAAGTTTTGATTTCGGAAATGAACCTAAAGATTCATATCGGACACAAGGTCCTGTTTAAAAATAGTGTTTATAAGCAATGGGACACCCGGTATATTAAGCATAGAAATTTGATGTTACTAGCTCTTCTTAGCTAGTTAAACCTGGATTTAGCTATCTTCAATCTTAATTGGTTTTAATCTTGATTAATCACCATAGTGTTAACTCATTCATTTTGAGATTTTTGATTTATAGGAATGCTGATATAAATCTCTAATCGATCTTTCATATGAATAACTCGTGACTAAGCCGAATCTTTTTTACATTAACATCTAATTTCTCAACATATTACGAATATTTTCTCTCAGAGATCAAAGAACAAGAATTGTTGGATAATGTTGTTGGCTTTTAAATTAAAACTCAATTGAAAGTTATTTTATTGGAATGTTTCTCACTTAACATATTATGACTAATTAATTGGTGTCACATTGCTCCTCCAAACTTAAATAGGACTATAAAAATTTCTTTTATAAACATATTATTATAATGACCTCATTAACTGACTGTTCTAAATATTAAAATAAAATATTTTTTTGCAAAAATAATTAACATGATTTAATGGATGATATTCCCCTGATTACGTTTGAGTTATTCTTAAAAAACTGGCTTAACAGCGTCCCAACAATCCGCGAATATCCAACATGCACTTTCGGTCACGTGTATGACCCGAGGTATGATCCAAGCAATGTTGCCGCTTTGTTTTTAAATGTTTCGTTCACAGAAAAATGTATAGCAAGCGCCAAACGTGATGGAGAGCCCGCCCCCATGCGCACAAACTCATTTTCAATGTTACCTCCAACTACAGCTTCAACAAGACATGCTCTGTACAGAGGCGTATCAGTAGTTGTCCACCAATTCTGTTGGAGTTTGCAATTAAAACTAATTATAGATAGGTACGACAACGACACTGGCCGACAAGGGGCTTATCGTAATCCAATAGTAATTTACTAATTTAGTTGGGAGAGTCTATATCTATACCTGCGCGAACGCTCGCCATCACGCTTGGATCTTGCAGTACTACCTTTTTTGTTGAGAAAATTTTAATATTTTAGCAGCAAAGTATAAAATTTTGTATTCACTGGTACCTACATATAAATTTTTGTATAGATATGTCATCATAATTTTTGTATCGAAGCCAAATTGACCTTGATGTATTTATTTTATCTCGACTATTTTGACCTAAATTACTGCTACGAGTAGTTTTATTTCGGACTAGAATTGACACGTTTTATTTTATAAATACCACGAGTATGCAGCATTTAAACATATTTACTTTATTATTAAATTACCAGAAAATTCTAGAACAAATTCTAACAATACTATTTACAGATTCCAGCTTTTTCCAACAAATATTAATAAGATAAAGAACGACAAAAGAATATTAATTTTTAACATTATTGTGTGATCATTTTTTGTAGCTGGAATCCTTATTTTAATCACTAACATCCTCCTGGGGGCATATTTAGTAATTCATTTTTTGACAAAATCCTGCAATCCAAAACATAATAATCACTTTGTAGCCCCAATAAGTCTATTAAAAATCTACCGGACTGATTTTTTTTTATTGATATATTTCGTCCTTTCTTTCGGATTAGAAAGTTATAGCGATAAGGTGTTGTGTTCGTCGGAACTTTCAGCAGTATTCAACCGTCATTTTTAACTGGATTGTAGCAGAAAACACCTAAAATGGCTAAACGTTTTGCAACAGTGGGTCTGATCAGAAATTGTCAACTAAGCAAACATCTTCATAGATTGAGGCTATCAGACATATCCTTATGTAGAGGATATGAAGAGGAAAAAGAGACGTTAAAGCATGTCTCCTTTGATAGCACGGCTCTATTCTTCATTCGTAAATCCATGATTGGCGAGTTTTAGCTATGCCATGCTATTAAGAGAAGCTTCTCTTGGGGACGTTATTATCTATGTTGATTTATTGGGAGGTACTTCGGTACTTCAGAGGAGGATGCACAAAGAACCTAGTGCTGTGTTGTTACTTATTGTAAACTTGTCAGATCAGAAGTATACAAGGCGAAATTTTGGGACTCGTAGCATCTTCTTCAGAGATACAGTTTCAATATTTGAAAAAATCAACTACATGTTTCTAATCACGTTCGTTAATTAAAATATGACGAATGATGATATGCTTATCAACTTCCCAGACTTTGTCAATTAATATGTGATTTTTCATGATTCGAAAAAATATTGATATGACAGATTGCAGCAAAGTCTACATTCTATAAATTATTCAAAAACTGACACCACAATTTACTGTGAATAGATAATGTTTATTTGCACCAAGTCATGATGATAATGATGGAATTATTATATTTATTTAAATATTTAGACACATTTTTAGTTCAAACAAGGTAAAATCTGCTAATTATCCTAATTGACTGTTGAAAAATCAGTTCCTTGGAAAGCGCTAGATAAAGAAACATGAAATAATTTGTCAAACTGATAAATGGAAAAACAAATAGAATTGTTATTGTACTTACTAATTATTACACAGCGTGGAGAAGCAAATAGAATAAATTCATTATTTCCATTATTGTAAAGTATATTTCACAATATTTCGTTGACTCGGTATCTAGTCTTACGTATTTAATCAAAGTTTATCAAATCCCCTCATTATACAGTAAACAGTATCAGATCCCTAAAAAATCCTGAAACTTTATTCGGGGAACTAAGCCGGGGTGGGGTATAACCCATTTAATTTGAGTTTTTTGCCAAAAAAAAAAATTTGCCGATCCTATTTTTTATAAAATTGTCACTGATGTTCAGTAACAGTTGAATAGGTTATTTAATTCAGAATTTTTTGGATTTTCGACTATATAATAATAATTGCCATTCTGGCAGATCACAAGTTCTGATGAAAGTATGTAATTTATTCATTAATAAACCTCCAGAAAAGGTCATAACCTAAAAAAGAGTCAGTAAGCTTGAAAATAAATTTCGAGAAACTGGTACAGTCGAAAATGCACCAAAATCAGGTCGTTTATCAGTAAATGGAATAAATAAACAATATTTGTCATTAAACCATAAAGTTAACTTTTACAAGGTGGCGTCACTAGGTACATTAGTTTGGATCACTCTGTATGAATAAACTTTTTATACAATGCAAAAGTTTTTACTCCAAGCACTACACTAGCACTATGCCAATGTACAATATCTTAAGCCGCGTCCAAATTAGTAAAAAATTCCGTTGCACGTTGAATGTAGCGTTGGGCACAAATATTTTCGACGCAAATTCGACAAACTGCTGTAAGCATAAATCCAAAAAAAATGACGATGGGGAGGAAATTATTTTGATATAGATGCTTAATCCAATATTGTGTTTTTCTTAACTGATTCCTCTTTTTTATTCTTAATCAAATGGGTCATAAAAATGAAAGAGGCACATTTTCCCTTCATTAATATCACTGAATCAGACATGGTGGAATTATATTCGTCAAAATCTTGCTTTTCGCGAAAAGTACGTCTACACTACACTTTAGTATATTCTATACTTAACAGACACACTGTATAATATACTATAGTTTATTTCTTAATGTCTGACAGCACAGTAGCCTCATTAAATATTCAAATAAGAAATTTATCTTTTACAGAGTGATCCTAAGAATTTTACAAGTAAATACTAAAATTCTAATGCAAAACAAGTAGGTGTCTGTATTGGTTATCTATACATCCCTGTTTCAGCTCAAAATACAATATGGTAATAAAACTGAACAATGCCAGATAAACGATAAATATTGCGGCAGTGGCGGAGATTACGATATTAGTTTATTCTGCTTATTTAATTAGATTCGGTCGACAATACAGTTGAAATAAAATTCATTCGTTCAGGCCTTTTCATTTTTATTAAATTAAATTAATTAAAGAAAATATAGTTTAATTTTCATAATTCAAATTTATTGACAATGAATTAATGTATGTCAAGTAAAGTAAACATACCATTTATAGGAAATATAAAATTCAATCTATAGTATCATCCTCTTCGCTGGCCATACAAGAATCATCCGAAGACTCGTCGAGAGAGATCACTATCGGTTCTATAGTTTGTTCTATGAGGTTATCTAAAACCCACATTTTCTCTTCCTCTTTAATTACATGATTCACTCTGAGCAAAACAAATTATACAAATTTGGGCGAGACCAAGTTTCACCGTATATATCTGCAAAATTTCTAAGTAGTCATTAGGACAATCCCTAGTAGGACCCTATTGTAATGTTTCTTGGAAATTATCAAGTTGTTTTAACTAACCGAATTTAGATTCATATTACCTTTATATATCAGATCGGGTATAAAATTAAATAGTAAATAAATTCCTTAGATGAACGGTGACGCTTATGTTTTACTACCTGACTAGCATCTGTGACCTTTTCGCGTGATGTCAGACAATAAGAAACAGACTATAGTATTTAGAAATCCTTAATTCGAACATTTAACTATTAGAATTAAACCTTTAAAAACCACAAAACTTTCTTCACGCTAATTGTTAGTCACATCTTAAATTTATTCCTCTTATCTGACTAAAGATTTAAAAAATTAAAATTATATTCACGCCTGTATGATTCCCAGTAATTTTTCGACTCACTCTATGCCCGTCAATCTGTGTTAAAAAATCAGGATATTATTATACCAACTAAACTATATTGACTTTTAACGAGATAAATCTATCGTTTATCATCGTCAAGATTTCTCAGGTCAACTCGATTTCTTGGGAAGTGAACAGTAGCAGCTAAAGAGATCGGAATTCTCGTTAAAGACAGAGAGAGAAAACGTAGAAAAAAAAGAGTCAGCTATACGAAGGAAGAGAGAGATGGAAAGCGTTTAGTCGCTAAGTCGCTTCAGGTTTCCATTGTGACTTGTAAGTAACCCAAAAGGAATGCAGTTCTATCAATCCGGGTACCCGGTATACCGGGTACCTTTTGTCTGTCGAAGTGTTGAGTCATTGGGTACTCTTAGCAAAGTTTTAAATGCAGATCAGGACTTTATTTGGTATATCGTATATCGTAGATATTTTTAAATAAATTCCTTTCGTATTCTTCTCTCTTCTCTTTTCTTAGCTTTCTTATTAGGCTTATTTATATCAAACACCACACTTGCGAACCATCTTTTTCTCGGCCATCCTCTTCTTTTTTCTCAATTACAGTCCTATTGAGTGTCATTTTTTGTCATTATTTCTCTGCCTAATCTTTCTACGTGTTTCAACCATAGATAAACCTTTTTCTCCTTTACTAGCTGCGAAGTTGACAATTATTATTGTTTCTTCTAGCCAACTGAGAAGTTGAATTTCTCTATTAGTGGTTAATAATTTTCCATTATTAACCTAGGTCAATAATGGACAAATTCAAATATTTTGAGAATTCAGGGATAGTAGTTCAACAAAAGCTTGTGCAACATAATTTTCTATACCCGGGAGATTGTCTTTAACACATTTGCTGCTTGAAATTACCTAGGTATCAAGATGAAATTATTTGAATGAAATGGCAATTAGTTTAAAATTTGCGCTCAACCAAAAATGACTGATGACATAACGAGTACGTTCACAATATATCGAAAACTGATTTAAGTAGGAATTATAAACTTTACGTTCGCGTTCAATTCGTCGTTGGCAGTTGGCAGCTGGCAGTGCAGTTCAGTTGAAGTTTAACTAAAGGGATCACACAATTACGTTTATAAAGTCAGTCCGCGTTCAGTTCGCAGTTTCCATTACGCCCGTCAAGCTGCGTTCGATATGGCCAATTGGCCAAGATTTAAGTTCGCAGTTGGCAGTTCAGGTATAAACCAATCAAAACGAAAGTTTTTCACCACGTGAGAAACGTCATTTGTCATCTGTTTAATGTACTCATCTTTTTCTGTTTTTTTTTTCTTAAAAGCAGCATATAATGAATATGTTGCAGCAAATTTGAAATCAAATAAATATTTTCATCCATCTTTATTTTTTACAAAATAAAATCAGCTGAGATCTATCAAAATTGTCAAAATAATTGTCAACCAATCAAATCCCTAGCTGCCAACTGAAAATTGTGAGGTTGATAAACGCAAAAATTTACCAACTGCACTAAACTGCAGAATAGAAACGACGCGAACGTCGCCAACTGCGAGCTGAACGCGAACGTAAAGTTTATAATTGTCAGTCAGACGACGGAGTAAACGCTTCTCGTGGTGCGTTTGTGAATTATTTTTAATTTTTGTCTTAAATTTGGCTAGTAGTTGAAAAAATTATATATACACCATGGTGTTGAAGACATTTATAAACCTCGCACGTTATTTATAATTCTGGTGCTCGGTCAATAATAATAGTCTTCATCACTTTGGTGTATAATATACTATTTTTTACTTGATGTTATTTTGGGTTCACCGGCGTACATGTTTACTTCTTCATTTGTTCTCCTTCTCCATCCTTACTGGTGTTTTTATTCCACCGAAGATTACTTTAAGCATTTGAGGTTAGGTTAGGTTTCCATAGCTCCAGCATCACAGATCACCTAACTTTGACAAGCCGGCCATATTGTGCTGGGTCTCTCCATCAGTTGGATTTGAAGTTAGTGTGGTTTGACATGTGGTTTAAGTCAGTTGGTTGTCAAGCAAACTTTGTAGACCAATGTCAATAACAATAAAAAATATTTCGATACTGCTCTGGATTTTTTTTTCAATTCTCTGAAGCAAGTAAATGTAATTATTTCCTTTAAGGTATAGATCGAAAAAAAATTATCTACTACTTTTGACTTACCTTGAAATTTCGAAATAATCCATCTTTGGGTGGTTTATTGTCCATGAAAGTACCGTAACTGACTAAGAAGTGTAAATTGAAAGGAAAAAATTTTATTTTATACAAAAGCAAACTGTGCCAGTTAATTTCTCGTCCCAAAATACCCCTTGAGACAAATTTTAAGCATTTGTTTCATGTCGAATTATCTCATTAAAATATTGTAATTTTTTTCCACTTCCAGTTATACCCGAAGCAGTTTCAGCTTTGCTTTTCCAATGGAACAGCCTGTATATTTTTCGATTTTGAGAATATTTACTTCATTTAAAATAATGTTTCCATATTTTTCTTTAACCGATCTCGAGTAAATTTTATTTATATGAAAATTGCAATTTTTCCTACAAGCCACACAATTTTTTTGATCTGATAATGACTTGATGCGTTACTTTATAGACGCACCGTATACGTACGTGACTTAAATCACATAATGTGGATAAAAAATAATCAATCAAACTTTTGTAACAAAACATACTGATTGTGGGAAATAACAATTAATAGTATTACCTTTATTACATTAATCATTATCTGACAGATTCGAATAATTTTCTAATTTTCAATAAATCTTGCTTTCCATAATAAATTGTTACAGCCAGTGCTACTATTCTGTTAGGAACCCATTCCTTCTTGGTACTGAATTCCGTATCGAATTTCCTTGATTATTTCACTCAATACAAAATACGCGCCTTCGATTGGTTTAAATATGAGGATTGATATCTGAAAACACCATGTTTTCGATTTTGTATTTCGGCACCTGATTGGATACATGCAATTTTCCTATCTGTGTATTTCGCGTTATCATTAGTTGCTTTATTATAAAAAATCTAGTGAATGACAGAAAATGTCAAATTATTAAAGAAATGTCTGAATCTTAGTATCAAGAAATAATCTCGACAAATACAACTCGTGTAATTAATGATTATCGAAAATGTCTCCTCTTTTTCGAAACAAATTGTTGTTTTAGGAAACCACACTCGCGCTTGCGCGCTCGTGCTGTTTCCAAACAACAATTTGTTTCTCAAAATCGAAGAAATTTGTATTTCGATAATCATTAACACACTTGTTGTATTATTATCGAAAAGTTATACTTTTTCATCAGTTCATCATGTGGCATGTCCCAAAATATATAATTTTTAAAAAGCGTGAGGCATTTTTCCCTCTTTACTTAGTCAGCATCTTGTCCTTTCTGTAGCTATACCATATGTAGTTAGTAAAGTTAAGAGCCACTTCCATGTACGCCGTTGGGCATGTTCATTGCTCCTGTACTGCATATATAGGCTAGTCTTTGAGTCTCTCGTCGTGAATATACTAATCTTACTACTCCACGGAATGGATTCAGAATAATTGATTATTGACCTCACTATGCCTGTGGACATTTAGCTCAGGTTCTTTGGATTACAACCACAGTTTTGTCCTGCCAAAATTCTGCATATCACTAGAGCCATATCATCTTGAACTAACCATCAGAAAATATTGGACAGGTGCAAAATCATATGGCTGAAAATAGTAATTACGTTAACCGACAAACTTTCCAATGATCTGCCTAATAAATCCTAAGCGACCTGAATAAATAATAAGCAGTGATTTAAATATTTTCAATATAATCTCATTGTTTATAAATGGACTTGAGATCAAAGAGTAAATTGAATGTACTGTTTAGACATTGCATGTAATAAATAAATTAATAAATAAAAAAGGAAACAACAACTTATTTTTCCTGAAAAACCTAAAGAGATATAAAGTTACAAAATCATCACATCACGAATACTGTTGGGTACATAAAAATCAACAGATTATGCTTGTATCATATTTTTCAACAAACTAGTTAATATCAAAAGAAGTTCAAGAAAATTTAGCTCTAGTCTTAGAACCTTTCTTGAAGAATGTCTTCAAGTAGATCTGTAGGAAGGAGAAGAAAATATTTCTTTTATATTTATATTTTTTAAATACTTTTATTCCACTTTGATGGGTACTTACTGTGATGAGATTATTTTTTTCAAGTTTAATTAATTTTATGAATTCTGCTAATGAGACTTAGTTTTTATATTTTTACGTGTAACATTAGTCATACATTTATTTTACAATAGGAACATATAAATTTTATAAATTCAAGTTTTAGCCTATAAAACGCTCTACAAACAATATATTATCCTATGAAATTTGCTTAAAAAATTTATTACTAATTCATCTTTAACATTAAATAGCTTTGAAAGGAGTAAATATATCAAAAAATTAGAGTTGCCCTTTTTTGTAGGGCGTCAAATTTCCTACAAGAATATATCTCGGTCATTTCGCAGTATTTCATATGATTAAAGTTCAAATATCAATTGCTTGATATAAGTATTTATTATTAAAAAACATTGTTATAGATAATTTTCTTCCATATTAAGTATTAGTTAAAAGGAAACGTGAATTATCTTCACATTGTTATAAATTTATCTACGCAAATCGAAATCGATTGAAACAATTAAGTTACACAATCTCTAACAGATAAATCGGAATTATGTTTATTTCTGATCAAAACAATAAAAATAGATTTGAAGAATATCAATCATTTTGATAAAGCTCAGATTATAAGATAAAACTTTACCACATAATATTGGCTTGATTTTTTGAATACATTATTGAATGGTATATTCTAATTAGATATATTTACGCAGTTAAATATTAAAATAGATTATTGCTTGGATTACATTCATTTTATAACTGATTGGCATATTCCACTGCGACATTTCCTTGGTCCCTTGACTCTATATCTTCACCTCCGATTTTTTTTTATGTAGCTAATCAACATCAAGACTGATCCTTTTATGAAATTTTTTAACATCGCCTAGTCCTAAAAGCCGCATATTTACCATGATGACAAGTAGTTAGCTTTAATTAGCTTTTCGTGAATGACAGTTTTTCTATCCATACTCCTTTGATCTGCCGTAAATCTTGACGAATCTTTCTAGGGATTTCTATGCACCCACCTTCTTGTGACCATTTTATTGTCGATTTTTCAATTCCCAAGACCCAATTACTTTGAATTGTACATGCTCTAGGTTTTGTGACCTTTTCTATATAATACTTTATTTTGTTCAGAGAATAGGCCAGCAATCTTCTCACCCATTCTCCAGTGCACCATTTGCAACATTTGCATGCTGATGATTGGCCTGCCGAACCTTTTCTCAACCGAAGTCCTTGTTCTGAGGATCGTACCTTCTACATGGGTACAGCTATTTTTTTTCTTTTGAGTACCTATGGTGAGTCCACTTTTCAGGTTTTTCTTAAATGGAAAGTTGATAATATCCCTAATGTTTCCTCAGGGTGTCCAGTCACCAGGTCGGTAACTGTCTCCTAATATCTCTTACCCTCTTTCAACATCCTGGTTAAGAGTTCCTTGCCTACATTGTTCAGTAAACTCTTTGTATGAAGTTGCTCTTGTGTCAACAAAACGGTCCCTGACCTATGAAGTCTCCTTTAGAACCTTCTTTGCATTCCCAGATGCTCCACTAGGTCATGATTAAAAGGGTGATTAAATGAACAACACGATAAACTGGAAGTATACGCCCAGGCAAACACCTGGGAAGAAATTCATGAAAGAACCATCAGAAAAAGTAGCGAAAGAACTGCTGTATAACGGAGACCTTACATGCAGAAGATGCAAAAAGGACACCGAAACAGCTCTGTCCATAGGAGGCAGAAACTGTATGGTAGACCCCAAATGACTCTAGAAGACTTCTACAACCAACCAGCAAAGAACCTGTATGAGCTAATATAGGGAACGGATTGGCTAAATAGGCTGTAGTCAGAACACTAGGAGGATTCACAATAAGTCTAGGAGGCTGAGGTGGTGCCGGCGAAGGGACAGCTCTTGTAAATAAAATAGAGCCTTTCTTAGCTAACTGCAATCTACTCATTTGCCGGAACCCATTTTAAAGCCATTTTGTTGTCTCTTCCCAGCCTGTTAACTTTACAGTTTTTTACCAGCCTAGACCTAGTTGTTGGATTACTGATAGCTACTCCTTGGAATCAGAATCTTCGGATAAGTTCCATAGCACTCCTTCGTTTGTGAGTATTTTCTTCTTGAGTCCACGGTTCCTTATCCTTAATATCTTAAGAAACCTGTTGGAGTCAATGCTCTTCTCATCTTCATCCAGTACGAAGATCGTACCGGCGTGTGGTTTAGGTATATCTTTCCCGTCTAGTGCCTTTAGAAATACTCTTTTCCATGGATAGACTTGGTCTATACGTGCGTTTCATGAAGTGGATCTGAGGCCCTTCTTCTGTGGTTGTATCATAGATTTCCATGCCATATTTTATGGATTGTCTTAAGATTGTCCTCATCCATTTTCGCTTTTGGGAAGTTTGCAATGCGTCTCACTCAATTGAAAGAAATTTCCCCACATTTATAGTATAAACACTAAAACATATTTTTGCTTATACCTGTATATAATAGTAACACGTGTACGTTTCAGTGAATTTTCAAATTGTATACGGTTCTTTCTTTCAAAATACGTTTAAATCCAATATCAAATGAAAAAGTAATTTGTTGTAATTGAATTTATTCGTAAATAGATTAGTGAGTGAATTCATAAATTCACCAATCGTGTAGATTTTAGAGAAATTATATTCCAAGCAAACTCTCATTTTTATAAAGCGATTCAAAGAAAGATATTTCAGAGTCCGTCTCTGTATTTTCAAGACACGAATCCCAAGAGATTATTTTAGTTTCTTGTTTCTGTCTGTTCGAAGGAAGGAACATCAATTCTTGAATATTATACTTCTTTAGAAAAACAAGCTGAAGGTTCATAGACTTAAAATAAGTAGGCTCCTTTCTTTGGCGTTTCGGCAGACGTTAATGGCTTAATCACTGGTCAGTCGGCTATCTTCGAATCAATTAGAAAGATATCGGCTGCATTAATGTGACATATTTTTGAGAAGATAAGTGATACCTGTTAATTATATGTTTAGTATAGAGGAAAACTACTAAGCTTAGTTAAGCGATATTTTAATGATCGTGATATGAAATTTATAGTTTTCCACTTTTAAATTATTGTAGGTGCTGTAATAATAATTTAACTTAAGGTAGTTCACTAGCGAAACGAGTTTTTTCAATAATACAATGAAATTTGAATACAAAGTTGATAAAAGTGTTATTTACGTAACAAAAAAATATTAAATTTTTAATCGTCTGTGGAACGAGTAATTAAAGTGAGCATAATTAACATTGTCGATATCTGTCACGTTTAAAAGCAATACTCATTTTGCAATATCTCCTAAACTGTTCTTGAGTCAAACAAGGCTGAAACAATTTGCCTCACAACCAAGTACACAGAGCAGATGAACATATTTGAGAGGAAAATCATGCGAAGAAGAAGACAATAAATAACGATCAGAAACAAAAGTCTAAGCAAGAGAAGAGATAAAAGGTGTACCCATACACGCGGATGTTTTTTGGTATACAGAGGGTTCAAAGGCGTTGGACGGCGTAGGAGCCGGTATAGTAGGGCTAAAGCAAGGGATAGCCTTCCCAGTAAGCCTATCAAGATATGTCAAAATTTTCCAGGCAGAAATGACGGCGATTCACCCCTGTGTGGAAGAAATTAAAAGACAGAAGAGAACATATTATATCGTTCAATTGCCATCTTCACATACAGCCAAGCAGCGCTAAAGGCACTCAACTCCGTAGAGGTCAATTCTAAGCTAGTATGGGAGTGTGTGCGGGCCCTAAACACACTGGGTGATCGTATCAATGTTACAGCCAAAATTTACATTAGATCTGATGGCCAAAGATAGGAAAACTGTCAAAGCTGTAGTGGGTCTGTTAACGGGGCATTGTAAGCTCAATAGGCATTTAAAGCTGATGGGATTGACAAACGAAGATATATGCAGGTTTTGTCACCTAGAAGAAGAAACGGCATAACACATTCTGTCAGTGCGATAGCCTGGCAAATGTGCGGTTTTTTGCATTAGGCGAAGAAAGGCCATTCAGTCTCCACACTACTAGATTTTTTAAAGAGTCAGGCTGGAGAACGTAATCTAGAGTTTAAAGGATCACAATAGATCTGAAAAGGTCGCAGTGGAATAGGCCAAAAGTCACCTCTAAGAGAAGAGATAGAAGTTATTATAGAAGAAGAGATTGTAAACGTAGTTGAAGCACGAAAACTACGGCATCAAAAAGAGGTTTGTAGATAATTAGAACTGAAGTGAGGGTTGGGGAAGCTCTCATATAGCTCTCCTGGTTGCCAGGCTAGCTTGCCAGTCAGCTTATGAAGGTGAAAAGACACACCACGAATAGGGAAAAAAAAGAAGAAATGGAAAATACCCACGCGAGGAAACAGTACACGGATAGACCAATATTTTTAGAGATAGAGTGGCTGTCAATTGCAAACGCATTCATTCATTAGTTTGGGTTGTGCTCAACATCCCAGAGGTGCTTTGTTTCATTACCAATGTTCTCTACTTCCACTACAGAAGCTTCGTGTTCTCTATATAGACCACTAGTCTAACTGAGGGGATTTTAAGAAGCTCTAAAGGTTGTTTCATTTCCTACCCAAACTACTTCTGTCTGTGTGTCTTTGTAAGTTCTAAGTGGCTATGTGCTTTAACCATAAGTTTACATTGCCTACCACTAACTTTTTCCATTTTGCATAGACGTTTCCACAGGACCAGATCAGTAACTGTCTTTAAATGTCTCCTCTACAAATGTAGCTGTAACTAAACAGTTAGAATGTTGGTACAATGAAAAAAGCAACAAAAATTACTGATTTGATGGAAACTGTCATAACTTGCAGGTAAGGGAGACTGAAAGAAGGGTTCATCCATACAGGCTGAGGCAACGTATAGTCAAATGCAGTCTTATCATGTGGGTCATACGATTCAACACAGACATTCTTAGCGTTTTTGTTTTGTAAAATGAATAAGACAGACTTTTGCAATTTTAACGGGAGGAAAAAGCATATGTATTTAGTTTTCAGTGATTCTAAAAAGTCGTCACGTAGTTTTTATTTGAATGTCAGTTATGTCACTTTGACATTTCAAAGTGACAATATGACTAATAAGAAGCAATTTTCCGGTATTTTGCATCCTCAAGCAAAAAAAAATGGTACTTAATCTGATAGATTATTTCGATAATGAATGAAAAAGTGGAAATTCGTCAACCAGTGTACTGGAAACATCAACCTTCATTATTTTGGTAACCTCTGTGTCTTATGATTTGATACATATGGTTAGTGACCTTTGAACCCGCACGATAAGAGCGCTTCTGACTATACAGGGTGATTCATTAAGAAATTCCAATCTCTGAACTATAGATTCTAGACCTCAGAATATGATCATTCTGCTCAACATGCCTAATGCAAATATTGCTAGCTTCCGAGATACGGGGTGTTCAAAGTTTAAATTTAAATTTTGATTTTCGCAATAATTTTTTATGTTTCCACAATTTCTCTTTGAAAATTGGCAATTTTACGTTTTTTGGCATGAAGAATCATAATTTGCACTTTAATTTAACATTGCTAATAGAGGGCGCTAGTTACACTTGTTTTTGTTAATTAAATCAAAGTAAACTTTTTTTGGGCTAAGCTTACAACTAAAATGATAAAAAAATATTAAAAAAGTTACTCTTCTTTGATTCGTGTAACTCAATCGGTTATCGAGTTATTTACTTCTAAAAAGTTCAATACATTTTAATTTTTTCATAAAAAATTTTATTATTCCTTAAATATGTAACAATAACAAATTTGTAAAAAAAAAACTTCAAAGGAAATACTCAAAATGCCCACCATTTACTTCAATACACTTTATGATCCGCTTTCGTAAAGATCTCTTAATATCAAATAATCCTTGTCTATTATTTTAATTAACACAAACAAGTGTAACTAGCTCCCTCTATTAGCAATGTTAAATTAGAGTGCAAATCATGATTCCTCATGCCAAAAAAACGTGAAATTGCCAATTTTCAAAGAGAAATTGTGAAAACATAAAAAATTATTGCGAAAATCAAAATTTAAATTTAAACTTTGAACACCCCGTATCTCGGAAAATAGCAATATTTGCATAAGGCATGTTTAGCAGAATCATCATATTTTGAGGTCTAGAATCTACAGTTCAGAGATTGGACATTCTTAATGAATCACCCTGTATACACACAGCTCCAAGGCAGAGGTAGATGAAGGTGCTTAAACAAAGAAAAGCTGTTCCAATGAGCCTACACATCTTTCCAAGCATTAGTGACAGCGATTCTCCACTGCGTTGAAAAAATTAATAGTTAGGAAAGAAAATAACGTTCAGTTGTCATCTTTACAGACAGCAAAGCTTCACTCGATTCCATAAAGGTCAACTCTAAGCTGGCATGGGATTGGATAGGTGCCTTAAGCAAACTTGGAGACAACTGCAAGTTCACGAGAATCATTATGGCCACCAGCTGGCGGATAAAACGAGGACCTAAAGAGGCGAAACAGACCTAATAATAAAGGATGGGGAAACTGTCAAAGGTTTAGAATCTTAACAGAGCTTAAATAGTGAGGTTGACAGCTAGAGTACACAGAAAAGGTTGAGCCTCGATGCTGATTGGCTAAATAAAAAGAGACTGGAGAATGTCATCTAGATTCAGAGAAAAGATCGCAAAGGAACAGGCCGATTAACCACCTTATGGAATCTAATGTAATGCTTTGAGAGCGCTGAGCATTAGTGATTATCTGCGTTGTTTGTTGTTAGTTCATATAATAAAACTACAAAGACAAAAATCCTTGAAGTATTTCAATATTTATGGAAAAGTGAATAAAACGACGACACTACGTATAATATATGAAATCATAAATCCACCTGATACGTTGGACTATCCTTTAACCTTGAAGTTTGCAATTTCACTAAGCGCGTTGACTTTATAGTTGAATAATTCATGATCTAACAAATAAATTTGATACTGCATATCTGCCTCATTATCCGGAATTCCAATCAAAAAGTTTTTCTATACAGACTTTCATTTTAATTCTTATTCAATGTGGAAGGCCGAATATTTTATCTATTTTTAAGTTGGACTTTTTGAGGAATCTATGAATATGAATTGAGTGAATCATTTATGTATTTATTTAAAAGATTAGCACAAAACCTGAGATTTATGGTTCGACAAATTTGATGCAATGTTTACCATATATTTCAATTGCAAAGTAACCTGTGGATTTTTTTTAACGTGAAATGCCAAAAATTTAAATATTGATAGTGGACCACACAAACGCAGTTAAGGAATAAAAACGTAGGCTAAAGAAATTATAAAAATAAAATAATCACATATATTATTTATATATTTATCGATAAATATGACTTGTCCCCCATGATTTATTACAGCTACAACCACAAATATTCAAATTATTCTGATTCATATTGCATCACTGGTTGGAACCCATTACAATTCTTTTTACTCATAGTTCTACAGAAGTAGTGATTTGTGAACAAACCGCAAAAAAAGATATTGGAATTTCAAATTATCAAAAAGTTTAATCAATTATAGCAGAATACCTTCTTTACAAGCTAGTGTTTCAAAATTAATTTGAAATACGAATTCCATACTACATTTACGAGATTTGAGTTTTAAGTGTTGCATGTAACTACATAGTTCCGCCTGTCAATAAATATATTAACTGTGATATTTAGTTAACTTTATAGAACGCTTCTTTGGGCAACTCAAAGACCACGTTAAAGTATATAATGCAGTTATTTCATAGAATAACTAGTTATTCCATGAAATAACTTATCGTGTCCGTTAAAGTGTATAATATGTTACTAATTTGACACTTTTACTACTTATTTCATGAAATAACTAGGTATTCTATAAATTAACTAATGAGAGACAGTTATAGTGTAAAATAAACAATTTATTTAAAATGAAATTAAACTAATGATAGACAATTAAAATGAAAAAGAATCAATTTCTCTAATTTATGCAGCGTATAAATGGTATTTATGGAAACGTACCATACAATCATTTGTTACAACAAGGATTACCTATTAAAATGACACAGGAATTATAAAGTACACTATTTCTAAAATAAAAACATTTTTTGTCAAGACACTGGGTTTTAAACGAACATTTTTAAATCCCTGACCAGTAGGTACCTGCAGTAAGGGTGGAAGGTATTTGTCATGCGAGATATATGATATAGATTATTTTACACTTTAACTTGCTGCAGATCGTTATTCTATGAAATAACTAGTTAAACCATGAAATACAAGAGAGTTTTACACTTTAACGGACACGATCAGTTATTTCATGGAATAACTAGATATTCTATAAAATAACGGATTTCATACTTTAACGGTAGCATATACATTGGCATCATATCGACAATATATCCATATTCAAACTATTGTTACAATTGGTAAACATGTGATATGAAATATACTTCATCAATAAACTGTTCTATTATAATATGAATCTACGATATCACTTCAAATTAAAAGCAATAAAAAATAATTAAACCGTCCCATTTTTTTTCATAGAACCTTGAAATATTTTACAAGTAACGAATTGGTGCTATATAATCTTACAAGTTATCGTGATTGTCTGATATTGAAAAGAGAATTTTTACTGAGTATTGCAGATCCAGAAATACTTACTGCCTCTACCTACCTGTCTTTGTTAAGAATATTTACCTGTTTAGATGCGTCAATAAAAACGATTTATTTATAGATGTTAACACCTTATAAATAAAACGTTTGAATCAGAGTTGTCTTTTATATTTTGCATATAGAGGCAGAAAGTCAAAGTCTAAGTATTCTTCACGAAGAAAAATGTATCTTTTGGAACCATTTCTGTAAGCAGTTATTCTACTCGCTTTATACATTCAAAATAGATTTTTTTGAGGCTTTTACTGCATCTTCTGGATACTGAAACCTTTGACCACGCAGTCGATTCTGTGAATTAATTGTAAATTCCATTACTTAATTCACTTTATAAGAAGTGTGTTTTGTAATACTGTCGCAACGAAACTGGTGCAATGAATAATAATAATAAATATGCAAAAAACCTGCAATAACTGAGGATCGATCAGATATTTATATGATGGTCCACATTCAAGAGGTAAACCAATAGAGAACTTTGAAAAACACAAAGTAAATGCAGTTACAGCTGATGCTTAAAATGCTATTTCTCTTTTTCAATACAAGATGCCCAGCGATTTTTAAAACTTTACTATACCTTTTGCAGCACAGACGAAGCCAAGTTTTAGTATCGGGTGGGTTCAAGAAAATAAAACAACTAAGGTCATCTCATTAACATTAGTTACACTATATACCAATTATATACATTTTTAAATTAAGTTTCTTTATCTTCTTTTATTTTTCTTACTAGGGCTTTCCACCTTTTCCTATCTTCCGCAGCTCTTCCCCAATCTTCTATCCCCTTTTCCTTTATGTCCGCTGATACCGCCTCCACCCATTTCTTCCTCGGTTTGCCTCTTCGTTTTTTACCTCCTTCTCCTTCAAGGATCGCTTTACTAGTGTGTCTACCTTCAGGCATTCTACATATATGTCCCAACCAGCTGGCTCTTTGTGCTTTTATATTATGAATTATATCAGGGTATCCATACGATTCTATTATTTCTTTATTCGTTAGCCTCCTCCATGTCCCATCTTCCAATCTTTTACCTCCTAGTATCTTCCTCAGTACTTTTCTTTCCCATATTTCAATCTTTGTTTAATTTTTTTTGGTTAGAATCCACGATTCGCATCCGCAGAGTGCCGTCGGTCGTATAATCGTTCTATATACACTTATTTTAGCTTTTATTGATATTTGTTTTGACTTCAATAGGTTATTTAGTGCACCAAGTGATCTACTTCCTTTGGATAATCTTTTTTCTATTTCCAGAGTTTCATCATTTTTGTTATTGATTAGTACTCCTAACTAGTCAAATTTATCCACTTTTTCAAAGGTATATATTCTGTGTCTTGTCCTGAACAAAGTTTATCTGGTTAACTCATTTGGATCATGCCTCATTTCCATATACTTTGTCTTCTGTATTTATATGCAGCCCGAATGCTCTAGCTGTACTCTCCAATTTTCTGAAGAGCAGTTCCAACTCTTTTTTCGATCTTGCAATCAGCGTAACATCATCTACATACGCAATTACCGGATGCTTGCAATGAAATATCATATCGACTCTGAATTTGACTTAAGATCCATTCCAATACAAATGGTTGAATAAAACTGTGGAGAGGGGGTCTCCTTGCATCAATCCCCTGTTGGTGGTAAAATGTTTTGATACTTTTCCTTCTATTAATACTTTCATTGATTTTTGTTCCAAGGTCAGCTTTATTAATTTTATTAATTTCTGGGAAACTCCAAGGTTGCGCAGTACTTCATACAACATGAAGTATAAGCTAAAAAAAATAACGTTCTGTTATATATCACTGAAAAACATATCACATCCCATGGTGAATGTTCATGAGAGACAAGCAGCTCATCCTGTTCGTGTTATGCAAGTAGTTTTTAAGACTTTTAAAGCTTGAAAAGGTCCTTTCTGGGGTAGCAGCAGAAACAGGTATGGTAGCCAATATTTGCAACAATGTGTAAGTATTTGGATATAGTTTTTGGTCACACTTATCTAAGCATTCCAAGGCTGATTTAGTAGTAGGTGAGGAGATAGTCATGTCTGCTTTCCACACTACCACGCACACCAGTCACCACGCTTTTAAGCCATCTTCTGGGAAACACATTATTTAGATATTGCCTCTCCTAAGCGCTTAGAGAGGTAGACACACTTATGTTGCGGCCAAATTTGGTTGCTTGAAGTATTATTGTTAGTTACTGTTCCAAATAATTATATTTCTGAATTATTCCAGCCCATATACCTATTAAGCTTTTACGTAGATTCCCACATCAAACGAGGATTGTTCCATGACCATGACCATATTTTGCGTTTGTCATGACGACCAACATTCGAAAATTTAATTTATTTTATTAAAATGCACCTTGATTCTCAATTCAAATTTGTAGAAAACATTTTAAAATTATTTGACGTGTCCAACAAAAATTGACACACTAATAATACTCAGCCAACTCTAGTTCTTACCTGAGTTTTGAATAAACTTAAGTATCCTTACTTCTATTAGATAAAGGTTTCACTCCATTACAATACCCACAGTTTAACTGGAATCAACAAAACTTTTATTGCAGTTGCGACGTTGCCATATCTTTATAAAATATAGTTATAATAAATGGTTACCAATTTACTTTTAATACTTAGACTTCTATTAACTTTTTAAGAAAATATGTATTAGGAATCTGTTAAAATTACTAAATAGAAAACAGTGTATGTATAAATCCGCTTTTCTGTGACTTTACATTGAGTATTTAATTGGGAAACGAAAATTTGTAAATTAAGGGACTTCCGATCTTTGTAAGATCATAACTAACGAATCACTCCGTATATCTTTTCAATATACGAGTATAGTGCCCATGTTTGTCAATCACAGCCCAATTGACCACTTAGTATTAACAATGGAAATCCAGGTCTGGATTTAGAAAAAAATCACTGGCTACCCTAATAACTTAATTTTTAATCTCTTGACATTAGAAAAGACCCCAAATTCGTCCTGAAACGAGGTGAAGCTACCTGCTCCACACCGAAATAGAACGAAAATTAAAGTTACTGCTTTGGCACTTGGTTCCAGCACCGAGACCCACTTAAGAGTTACTTTATAATGGTTTGCCAAAGTGAAGAATTTTTGTAGGCAGTCCAAGACCAGTCTAGATTTGTTCTTGGGAGTTATCCTCCGTACATGTGGAAGTAGACAAGGAAGGTCTAGCATTACCTCTAAGATTGAGGTAGAGACGATTGAAACCGGAAATTGTTGGTGAAAACAGGCATACAAACCATTTACTTTTCAGACACCTTCAATTTTCTAGATCTTTCTAATCGACAGTTTATCTTCCTCACTCTGTATGCAAATCCAGGTAGCTGAGCATTTTGTAAAACTATATTATTACAAAATAAATGCCTAATATAAAATGACAACGAACGCTGCAAAAGTTAATAACGTAATTGCTATTGTTAGAAATGATATTTTTGTACTTATGTTTGTTATCAACATTTTCTGCTGACTAAAGAAGTTGATTACACTCGAGAAGCTTTTAAATGACATTTAAGCTCAGACACACTACTGAAGGCTATGTATTTATTATTCGGTAAAGTGCTGCTCTGTACGGTACATCCGAAAAGTTTTATTGTTTTATTGCATCACAAGCCTAAGTCAAGTCAAGTCAGTTTCTTAGATCGTGAAAAGAACTATACACATCGGCGGGCGTAATTTCAACACCAAAAAACCTTTCTTTACCTTTTTACTCGACTTTTACTATGAATTTCCATAACTAGAATTATTTCTACCTGAGTACCATTTTGGAAGTTATTATCAGAGTATTGAAATACGTTTTTACCTGGATTAGTTGATATCTCTTGATATTTTTCTTTGGGGCAATCTGAAACTCCACGTCTATATTAACAGACCAAGATTGCTTGAACGTATGTCAAAAAATGGGATAAAATATTTTAACAAGCATACAAAATGCGTAAAACAAATTAAATCAACTCGGTTTAATAAAGAAAATTGCTTCTTAAAAAATTATAACATTCTACAGTAATTTCCACACCATCTGTTGACCAGATGTTGGATTTGAAATGAAAAAATCCAGGGGCATGACGTGTATGGAATACGTTTTACGATAATCTTCTTAGTATGTTCTATTTTAAGTTTATATGACATCCTTACAAAAAAAAATCTTGCTTTTTTGTAGTTTTACGATCAGATAATATCTTAGACAAGAAAAACATATATGTGTATGAAACCTTACAGCTTAGGCATTGGGGAAGTTGCAATAATATATTTTTTTAATTCCGTCTTTCTGTTAATTTCTTCTTCCATACCCTCAATCAGTCCCAAAGTGAGGAAGTGGGTCATCTCTTAGCACAAGCTGCAAATGATAGGACAAAAG
>CAJUYI010000510.1:60980-71784 GCA_910591695.1 Galerucella pusilla
AATTTCCACTTTTTCATTCATTATCGAAATAATCTATCAGATTAAGTACCATTTTTTTTTGCTTGAGGATGCAAAATACCGGAAAATTGCTTCTTATTAGTCATATTGTCACTTTGAAATGTCAAAGTGACATAGCTGACATTCAAATAAAAACTACGTGACTACGACTTTTTAGAATCACTGAAAACTAAATACATACCTATGCTTTTTCCTCTCGTTAAAATTGCAAAAGTCTGTACGTCTTATTCATTTTACAAAACAAAAACGCTAAGAATGTCTGTGTTGAATCGTATGACCCACATGATAAGACTGCATTTGACTATACGTTGCCTCAGCCTGTATGGATGAACCCTTCTTTCAGTCTCCCTTACCTGCAAGTTATGACAGTTTCCATCAAATCAGTAATTTTTGTTGCTTTTTTCCTTGTACCAACATTCTAACTGTTTAGTTACAGTTACATTTGTAGAGGAGACATTTAAAGACAGTTACTGATTCTGGTCCTGTGGAAACGTCTATGCAAAATGGAAAAAGTTAGTGGTAGGCAATGTAAACTTATGGTTAAAGCACCTAGCCACTTAGAACTTACAAAGACACACAGACAGAAGTAGTTTGGGAAGGAAATGAAACAACCTATAGAGCTTCTTAAAATCCCCTCAGTTAAACCAGTGGTCTATATAGAGAGCACGAAGCTTCTGTAATGGAAGTAGAAAACATTGGTAATGGAACAAAGCACCTCTGGGATGTTGAGCACAACCCAAACTAATGAATGAATGCGTTTGCAATTGACAGCCACTCTATCTCTAAAAATATTGGTCTATCCGTGTACTGTTTCCTCGCGTGAGTATTTTCCATTTCTTCTTTTTTTCCCTATTCGTGGTGTGTCTTTTCACCTTCATAAGCTGACTGGCAAGCTAGCCTGGCAACCAGGAGAGCTATGTGAGAGCTACCCCAACCCTCACTTTTCAGTTCTAATTATCTACAAACCTCTTTTTGATGCCGTAGTTTTCGTGCTTCAACTACGTTTACAATATCTTCTTCTATAATAACTTCTATCTCTTCTCTTAGAGGTGACTTTTGGCCTATTCCACTGCGACCTTTTCAGATCTATTGTGATCCTCTAAACTCTAGATTACATTCTCCAGCCTGACTCTTTAAAAAATCTAGTAGTGTGGAGACTGAATGGCCTTTCTTCGCCTAATGCAAAAAACCGCACATTTGCCAGGCTATCGCACTGACAGAATGTGTTATGCCGTTTCTTCTTCTAGGTGACAAAACCTGCATATATCTTCGTTTGTCAATCCCATCAGCTTTAAATGCCTATTGAGCTTACAATGCCCCGTTAACAGACCCACTACAGCTTTGACAGTTTTCCTATCTTTGGCCATCAGATCTAATGTAAATTTTGGCTGTAACATTGATACGATCACCCAGTGTGTTTAGGGCCCGCACACACTCCCATACTAGCTTAGAATTGACCTCTACGGAGTTGAGTGCCTTTAGCGCTGCTTGGCTGTATGTGAAGATGGCAATTGAACGATATAATATGTTCTCTTCTGTCTTTTAATTTCTTCCACACAGGGGTGAATCGCCGTCATTTCTGCCTGGAAAATTGTGACATATCTTGATAGGCTTACTGGGAAGGCTATCCCTTGCTTTAGCCCTACTATACCGGCTCCTACGCCGTCCAACGCCTTTGAACCGTCTGTATACCAAAAAACATCCGCGTGTATGGGTACACCTTTTATCTCTTCTCTTGCTTAGACTTTTGTTTCTGATCGTTATTTATTGTCTTCTTCTTCGCATGATTTTCCTCTCAAATATGTTCATCTGCTCTGTGTACTTAGTTGTGAGGCACATTGTTTCAGCCTTGTTTGACTCAAGAACAGTTTAGGAGATATTGCAAAATGAGTATTGCTTTTAAACGTGACAGATATCGACAATGTTAATTATGCTCACTTTAATTACTCGTTCCACAGACGATTAAAAATTTAATATTTTTTTGTTACGTAAATAACACTTTTATCAACTTTGTATTCAAATTTCATTGTATTATTGAAAAAACTCGTTTCGCTAGTGAACTACCTTAAGTTAAATTATTATTACAGCACCTACAATAATTTAAAAGTGGAAAACTATAAATTTCATATCACGATCATTAAAATATCGCTTAACTAAGCTTAGTAGTTTTCCTCTATACTAAACATATAATTAACAGGTATCACTTATCTTCTCAAAAATATGTCACATTAATGCAGCCGATATCTTTCTAATTGATTCGAAGATAGCCGACTGACCAGTGATTAAGCCATTAACGTCTGCCGAAACGCCAAAGAAAGGAGCCTACTTATTCTAAGTCTATGAACCTTCAGCTTGTTTTTCTTAAGAAGTATAATATTCAAGAATTGATGTTCCTTCCTTCGAACAGGCAGAAACAAGAAACTAAAATAATCTCTTGGGATTCGTGTCTTGAAAATACAGAGACGGACTCTGAAATATCTTTCTTGAATCACTTTATAAAAATGAGAGTTGGCTTGGAATATAATTTCTCTGAAATCTACACGATAGGTGAATTTATGAATTCACTCACAGGCTAACTAATCTATTTACGAATAAATTCAATTACAACAAATTACTTTTTCATTTGATATTGGATTTAAACGTATTTTGAAAAAAAGAACCGTTACAATTTGAAAATTCACTGAAATGTTCTATCATAAACTTAGGTCAATAATGGACAAATTCAGATATTTTCAGAGTTCAGGGATAGTGGTTCAACAAAAACTTGTGCAACATAATTTTGTATACCCAGGAGATTGTCTTATTTGTATTATTTGCTGCTTGAAATTACCTATCAAGATGAAATTATTTGAATAAAAATGCCATCAGTTTAAAATTCGCGCTCAACCGAAAATGACTGATGACATAACGAGTACGTTCATAATATATTGAAAACTGACAGTGTACTTGTACGCTTCTCGTGTTGTCTTAAATTTGGCTAGTAGTGGAAAAAATTGTATATACACTATGGTTTTGAAGACATTTATAAACCTTGCAGCTTATCTTGGTGCTCGGTCAATAATAATATAGTCTTCACCACCTTGGTGTATAATATACTATTTATCACCTTGAGTTTTAGATACTATTTGGGGAAATTTCTTTCCATTGGGTTAGACGCAAACTTCCCGGAAGCCAAAATGGATTAGGACAAGCTCAAGACAGTCCATAAATATGGCATGGAAACCTATGAAACAACCACGGAAGAAGGGCCTCAGATCCACTTCATGAAACGCACGTATAGACTAAGTCTATCCTAATGGCACTAGACGGGAAGGATCTACCCAAACCACACGCCGGTAGGATCTTCGTACTGGATGAAGATGAGGAGCGCCTTGACTCCAACAGGTTTCTTAAGATATTAGGTATAAGGAACCGTGGAGAATACTCAGAGACAAAGGAGTGCTATGAAACTTATGTATTCCAATGAATAGCTATCAGTAATCCAACAACTAGGTCTAGTAGACTGGTAATAAACTGTGAAGAATCCTTCAACAGGCTGGCAAGAGACAACAGATTGTCTTTCATATGGGTGCTGGAAAATGGGGGGATTGCAGATAATGATATGACAGAGCAGTTAGCTAAAGATGGTTCTAAAGGAGACTTCATAGGTCAGGGACCGTTTTTTTGACACAAGGGCAACTCCATACAAAGAGTTTACTGAACAAGATATTCAAGGAGCTCTCTACCAGGATGATGATAGTGGGTAAGAGATATTAGGAGACAGTAACCGATCTGGTGACTGGACACTGCACCCTGAAGAAACATTAGGGATATCAACTTGCTATCTACAAAAAAAACCTAAAACTTCGGCAATGCCTATACATCCAAAGCTCAACATGAGGAAAAGCCTTATGAAAGTGGACTCAGCATACTCAAAAGAAAAAAATTGCTGTACCCATGGAGATGGTAGAATTCTCAGTGCAAGAGCGGAGGATCTTCGGTGGAGAAGGGTTCGGCAGGCGAATCTTCAGTATGACTATGCAAATGTTGCAAATGGTGCACTTGGAAAATGGGTGAAAAGACTGCTGGTCTATCCACTGAACAAAATGAAATATTATATATAGCTAAGGTCACAAAACCTAGAGTATGTACAATTCAAAGTCTTGGGAATTGAAAAATATAAAATGGTCACAAGAAAGTGGGTGCATAGAAATCTCTAGAAAGATTCGTCAAGATTTACGGCAGATCAAATGAGTATAGATAGAAAAAACATGCACGAGCTAATTAAAGCTAATTAAAGCTAACGAGGTTGTCATCATGGCGAAAATGCGGCTTTTAGTACTAGGCGATGAGGAGCCAGTGTTAAAAATTTTTATAAAAGGATCTATCTAAATGATAAGCTACATAAAAAAATCGGAGGTGAAGATATAGACTCAAGGGACCAAGAAAACATCGCAGTGGAATATGCCAATCAGCTATAAAATGAATTTAATCGAAGAAATGATCTATGTTAATATTTAACTGCGTAATTAATTCAAAAAATCAAGCCAATATTATGTGGTATGAAGTTTTATCTTTTAATCTGAGGTTTATCGAAATGATTGATATTCTTCAAATCTATTTTTATTGTTTTAATCAGGAATAAACATAATTCCGATTTATCTGTTAGAGATTGTGTAATTGAATTGTTTCAATCGATTTCGATTTGCGTAGATAAATTTATAACAATGTGAAGATAATTCACGTTTCCTTTTAACAAATACTTAATATGGAAGAAAATTATCTATAACAATGTTTTTTAATAATAAATACTTATATCAAGCAATTAATATTTGAACTTTAATCATATGAAATACTGCGAAATGACCGAGATATATTCTTGTAGGAAATTTGACGTCCTACAAAAAAGGGTAACTCTAATTTTTTGATATATTTACTCCTTTCAAAGCTATTTAATGCTAAAGATGAATTAGTAATAAATTTTTTAAGCAAATTTCATAGGATAATATATTGTTTGTAGAGCGTTTTATAGGCTAAAACTTAAATTTATAAAATTTATATGTTCCTATTGTAAAATAAATGTATGACTAATGTTACACGTAAAAATATAAAAACTAAGTCTCATTAGCAGAATTCATAAAATTAATTAAACTTGAAAAAAATAATCTCATCACAGTAAGTACCCATCAAAGTGGAATAAAAGTATTTAAAAAATATAAATATAAAAGAAATATTTTCTTCTCCTTCCTACAGATCTACTTGAAGACATTCTTCAAGAAAGGTTCTAAGACTAGAGCTAAATTTTCTTGAACTTCTTTTGATATTAACTAGTTTGTTGAAAAATATGATACAAGCATAATCTGTTGATTTTTATGTACCCAACAGTATTCGTGATGTGATGATTTTGTAACTTTATATCTCTTTAGGTTTTTCAGGAAAAATAAGTTGTTGTTTCCTTTTTTATTTATTAATTTATTTATTACATGCAATGTCTAAACAGTACATTCAATTTACTCTTTGATCTCAAGTCCATTTATAAACAATGAGATTATATTGAAAATATTTAAATCACTGCTTATTATTTATTCAGGTCGCTTAGGATTTATTAGGCAGATCATTGGAAAGTTTGTCGGTTAACGTAATTACTATTTTCAGCCATATGATTTTGCACCTGTCCAATATTTTCTGATGGTTAGTTCAAGATGATATGGCTCTAGTGATATGCAGAATTTGGCAGGACAAAACTGTGGTTGTAATCCAAAGAACCTGAGCTAAATGTCCACAGGCATAGTGAGGTCAATAATCAATTATTCTGAATCCATTCCGTGGAGTAGTAAGATTAGTATATTCACGACGAGAGACTCAAAGACTAGCCTATATATGCAGTACAGGAGCAATGAACATGCCCAACGGCGTACATGGAAGTGGCTCTTAACTTTACTAACTACATATGGTATAGCTACAGAAAGGACAAGATGCTGACTAAGTAAAGAGGGAAAAAATGCCTCACGCTTTTTAAAAATTATATATTTTGGGACATGCCACATGATGAACTGATGAAAAAGTATAACTTTTCGATAATAATACAACAAGTGTGTTAATGATTATCGAAATACAAATTTCTTCGATTTTGAGAAACAAATTGTTGTTTGGAAACAGCACGAGCGCGCAAGCGCGAGTGTGGTTTCCTAAAACAACAATTTGTTTCGAAAAAGAGGAGAAATTTTCGATAATCATTAATTACACGAGTTGTATTTGTCAAGATTATTTCTTGATACAAAGATTCTGACATTTCTTTAATAATTTGACATTTTCTGCCAGTCACTAGAATTTAATAATAAAGCAACTAATGATAACGCGAAATACACAGATAGGAAAATTGCATGTATCCAATCGCCGAAATACAAAATCGAAAACATGGTGTTTTCAGATATCAATCCTCATATTTAAACCAATCGAAGGCGCGTATTTTGTATTGAGTGAAATAATCAAGGAAATTCGATACGGAATTCAGTACCAAGAAGGAATGGGTTCCTAACAGAATAGTAGCACTGGCTGTAACAATTTATTATGGAAAGCAAGATTTATTGAAAATTAGAAAATTATTCGAATCTGTCAGATAATGATTAATGTAATAAAGGTAATACTATTAATTGTTATTTCCCACAATCAGTATGTTTTGTTACAAAAGTTTGATTGATTATTTTTTATCCACATTATGTGATTTAAGTCACGTACGTATACGGTGCGTCTTTAAAGTAACGCATCAAGTCATTATCAGATCAAAAAAATTGTGTGGCTTGTAAGAAAAATTGCAATTTTCATATAAATAAAATTTACTCGAGATCGGTTAAAGAAAAATATGGAAACATTATTTTAAATGAAGTAAATATTCTCAAAATCGAAAAATATACAGGCTGTTCCATTGGAAAAGCAAAGCTGAAACTGCTTCGGGTATAACTGGAAGTGGAAAAAAATTACAATATTTTAATGAGATAATTCGACATGAAACAAATGCTTAAAATTTGTCTCAAGGGGTATTTTGGGACGAGAAATTAACTGGCACAGTTTGCTTTTGTATAAAATAAAATTTTTTCCTTTCAATTCACACTTCTTAGTCAGTTACGGTACTTTCATGGACAATAAACCACCCAAAGATGGATTATTTCGAAATTTCAAGGTAAGTCAATAGTAGTAGATAATTTTTTTTCGATCTATACCTTAAAGGAAATAATTACATTTACTTTCTTCAGAGAATTGAAAAAAAAATCCAGAGCAGTATCGAAATATTTTTTATTGTTATTGACATTGGTTTACAAAGTTTGCTTGACAACCAACTGACTTAAACCACATGTCAAACCACACTAACTTCAAATCCAACTGATGGAGAGACCCAGCACAATATGGCCGGCTTGTCAAAGTTAGGTGATCTGTGATGCTGGAGCTATGGAAACCTAACCTAACCTTAAATGCTTAAAGCAATCTTCGGTGGAATAAAAACACCAGTAAGGATGGAGAAGGAGAACAAATGAAGAAGTAAACATGTACGCCGGTGAACCCAAAATAACATCAAGTAAAAAATAGTATATTACACCAAAGTGATGAAGACTATTATTATTGACCGAGCACCAGAATTATAAATAACGTGCGAGGTTTATAAATGTCTTCAACACCATGGTGTATATATAAATTTTTCAACTACTAGCCAAATTTATGAAAACAATTAAAAATAATTCACAAACGCACCACGAGAAGCTTTTACTTCGTCGTCTGACTGACAAGTATAAATCAGTTTTCGATATATTATGAACGTACTCGTTATGTCAACTATCATTTTTGGTTGAGCGCAAATTTTAAACTAATTGCCATTTCATTCAAATAATTTCATCTTGATACCTAGGTAATTTCAAGCAGCAAATGTGTTAAAGACAATCTCCCGGGTATAGAAAATTATGTTGCACAAGCTTTTGTTGAACTACTATCACTGAATTCTCAAAATATCGAATTTGTCCATTATTGACCTAGGTTAATAATGGAAAATTATTAACCACTAATAGAGAAATTCAACTTCTCAGTTGGCTAGAAGAAACAATAATAATTGTCAACTTCGCAGCTAGTAAAGGAGAAAAAGGTTTATCTATGATTGAAACACGAAGAAAGATTAGGCAAAGAAATAATGACAAAAAATGACACTCAATAGGACTGTAATTGAGAAAAGAATAAGAGGATGGCCGAGAAAAAGATGGTTCGAAAGTGTGGTGTTTGATATAAATGAGCTTAATAAGAAAGCTAAGAAAAGAGAAGAGAGAAGAATACGACATGAATTAATTTAAAAATATATATACGATATACTATATACCAAATAAAGTCCTGATCTGCATTTAAAACTTTGCTAAGAGTACCCAATGACTCAACACTTCGACAGACAAAAGGTACCCGGTATACCGGGTACCCGGATTGATAGAACTGCATTCCTTTTGGGTTACTTACAAGTCACAATGGAAACCTGAAGCGACTTAGCGACTAAACGCTTTCCATCTCTCTCTTCCTTCGTATAGCTGACTCTTTTTTTCTACGTTTTCTCTCTCTGTCTTTAACGAGAATTCCGATCTCTTTAGCTGCTACTGTTCACTTCCCAAGAAATCGAGTTGACCTGAGAAATCTTGACGATGATAAACGATAGATTTATCTCGTTAAAAGTCAATATAGTTTAGTTGGTATAATAATATCCTGATTTTTTAACACAGATTGACGGGCATAGAGTGAGTCGAAAAATTACTGGGAATCATACAGGCGTGAATATAATTTTAATTTTTTAAATCTTTAGTCAGATAAGAGGAATAAATTTAAGATGTGACTAACAATAATTAGCGTGAAGAAAGTTTTGTGGTTTTTAAAAATTTAAATCTAATGGTTAAATTTTCGAACTACGGATTTCTAAATACTAGTATATTATACAGTGTGTCTGTTAAGTATAGAATAAGTTAATTTACTAAGTTGACAATTTTGGAACCGTCAGCGATACTTACTAGATACTGTTTACACTTCACACTATATAACGCGCGTTTCGGTAACCAAGTTATCTTCTTCAGTGACTGGAGGTAAAGCTGAACGCGCGTAAAGCCGCGTCCACATTGATAAAAATTTATGTTGTGTGAGAATTTGACGCAAATTTATCTGTGCGTATAAATTTATGCTAGTTTGGTCGTGTTCGCTACGTACAAGGACCCGCAAAAATTTTCGCTGCAGCCTACACACGCGATCCGTAGCTTGTCGGTTTTATTTCAGACATCAAAGAGATATGTGCCGCAGCATCGTTCTAGTGTAGACGTACTTTTCGCGAAAAGCAAGATTTTGACGAATATAATTCTGATTCAATGATATTAATGAAGAGAAAATGTGCCTCTTTCATATTTATGACCCCTATGATTGAGAATAAAAAAATGGAATCAGTTAAGAAAAACACTATTGGATTAAGCATTTATATCAAAATAATTTCCTCCCCATCGTCATTTTTTTTGGATTTATGCTGGCAGCAGGTTGCCGAATTTGCGTCGAAAATATTTGTGCCCAACGCTACAATCAACGTACAACGTAATTTTTTACTAATTTGGACGCGGCTTAAGATATTGTACATTGGCATAGTGCTAGTGTAGTGCTTGGTGTAAAAACTTTTGCATTGTACAAAAAGTTTCATCATACAGAGTGATCCAAACTAATGTACCTAGTGATGCCACCTTGTAAAAGTTAACTTTATGGTTGAATGAAAAATATTGTTTATTTATTGCATTTACTGATAAACGACCTGATTTTGGTGCATTTTCGACTGTACCAGTTTCTCGAAATTTATTTTCAAGCTTACTGACTCTTTTTTAGGTTATGACCTTTTCTGGAGGTTTATTAATGAATAAATTACATACTTTCATCAGAACTCGTGATCTGCCAGAATGGCAATTATTATTATATAGTCGAAAATCCAAAAAAAAAATCTGAATTAAATAACCTATTCAACTGTTACTGAACATCAGTGACAATTTTATAAGAAATAGAATTGGAAGATACCCCGGCTAAAGTTTCAGGATTTTTTACGGATCTGATACTGTTTACTGTATAATGAGGGATTTGATAAACTTTGCATACTAAATACGTATACCGAGTCAACGAAATATTGTGAAATATACTTTTCCTACGATCGCATAGGAAAGTGACATATATCGCACTGTCTAGCTCTATGGAAAGTGGCCTTTATTCATACGCGTACGGAAAAAAAACTTATCCGTACGTGTACGGATAAAAAAGCTGTCAAATGAATTTTTATCAAGATTGACCACTGGCAAGCTGTCTAATATATAATTTTTAATTAGATTTATAGTGTAACTATTATTAATGTGATGACTGATGACCCATATTTTTATCCCTTTGAAGGAAAAAGTCGCCTAATGGCGTGCATAAATTTTTTTTATAAATTCGAATATTGTGCAATAATGCTTTTCAAATGTACGAGGCTTGTTCAATTGAAACCCATCTTTGGTCCAGGAAAAATTTATTGACAAGTACAGTTACAAATAACTACCACTACAATTGAGGCACATATCCCACTGTTTCATCAACCGATGTATACCCTGCTTATAGAATTCTTGTGGCTGCTGCTGGAAGAATTCTTTCACAGCGTTTTGTACTTCTGCGTCCGACTGAAAACGGTTACCTTTTAACGCCTTTTTTAGTGGCCCAAAGATGTGAAAACCGCAAGGCGATAAATTGGGACTATAGGGTGGATGCTCTAATATCCTCCATTTCTTTCGTTGCA